>VZTU01013861.1:50793-101837 GCA_013400835.1 Zapornia atra
TTTTGTCCACAGGACTGTTGAGAACTGATGTTGCTATTTATGGCTGCTTCTTAGTGCCTCCTGATGGCCTTAAGTGCTGTTCCAAATATCAGCTGTTACTGGCTCTCAGATACAGGGTTTTTCAATGTGATCACTTTGCCAGGGAAGCCAAACAATCCTCACATTCTGTCATTCTTGTCATTTGTTGCCCCATTGCTTTTGCAGAGTCCTCCGCAAACTTTGCGAGGAAAACTTACTGTGCTCTAGCTCAAATAAACTCAACAGTATTGGTCCAAGAATCAATTCCTTGAGGACTTTACTGGAAAAAGTTACACTGCTATATAATTTAACCATTAATAACTTCATTCTGACATTGTCATTTAATGATTCTTTCATCTAAGATGCATCCTACTAAATGTATGTAATGTATGAAACTCATGAGATGATATCAAGCTTAACTTTCTCAAATTTGTACTATTTTAACCTGCCAATATTTCTTGTAAACCTGGGAAAATGAGCTCTTTTGAGCTTTCTGAAAAAAAAGTGACTTCCCCTACTGATGCCTTATTTCTTTCATACAAGTGAAATGTCAGTAGATAGCTGGGGTGATGTGACTCTTACAGTGCATTAGGTATTACTGATTTAAAATTGGTGACTGATTCTGCATTGTCTGTCAAAATTATACTCAGTATTGAGTTACCCTGCACTGAATTGAGCGTTTTTGTAGATAGAGTAGCACATAATACCTTGAAATTCTGAGAAAGTTTTGTCACTTTGTGTGGTTTAGCAAATATTCCTGGGATTTTAATTGGTCTTTTTCTAATTAACCTATCATTCCACATGTTTTTGACAAGTTTGTTTCATTCTCTTGTGAGTTTAGATTTCCAGCTCCCTACAGTTACCCTTTTCCAATCCTCCTCTTTCCGATGTGTTTGTTGGCTTTGTGATCCTTACTGTCGCCTGGGATTCTGAAGCGGAGACAGGCTTTTAAAAGAAGCGGTCCCTATCTGAGTTTATTACAGAGCATGTGTATACATCATTGAAGTGTTCCCAAAATAGAATGTCATAAAAAGATTCAGAGTTGTTTGAGTCACATTACGTATTCTCTGCACATGAACACCTTCCCTGTTTTATACCTAGAGTGTTAACATTAGTGTACTGATAGTTTTGGAATATGCTCCCTGTTTGTACTTTAGCATGAGTGTTGATCATGTTCATCATGACTGTTGATTTCCTTTCTAGTTATTATCCATCATCATTTTTCATGTACGTTTATGCAGAGCAGTTGGAGGAACTACCACAGAACCTACTTGAGAAGCCACGTTTTTCTCTGGATTGTGGTTCAAACTCTTCTGCTAGATTCCAGTACTGTTTGTCCCTTGTTATGTCTGGGCTTCTTGTCTGAGTCTGCTTTTCTGTTTTTTCTCATGCTTCTGCATTTGAAAGTGATGGTGGCTTCCTGTGACCTGCCAGGGCTCCAAAGTGGATCCTGAACAGCACAACAGAAATGGACTTTCAGGCCTTCATGTTTTGTCATTGTGGTTTGTTCCACAGTGCACAATGATGCAGATAGTGTCTTGCTTAGCTGGGGAATAGATTATGGGCGGTGCAGATAGACTGGGATGAGGTTTCAGCCACAGAGTTCAAACAAGTGATTACTGAGCATATCTAAACTATTTTTCTAGAGGCTGATGAAGGGGGTTAGTGAAAGCTTTTCACAGTGACAGCAACCCCTACAAGCTATTCCAGTTCCAAATATTTATAACACCTTTTTCTGTCAGTCTCATTCTTTTTTAATATGCTTTTGAGAAGTTTTCAAGACAATTTTATGGAGATGAGAATTAAGAGTGAAAAATCATACTTTAGAATACTGTGATTAGGAACATACTCTACTTCTTTTTCATTATGTTTGAAAGCATTTTTATACTTTATATTGATTTAAACTTACTTTGTTTTTCACAATGTTAAGGGTACTTCCTTGCCTACTTTTGAAACAAATCTTAAGAAAATTATTGAAATAATTTTTCCCTAATAATTAACTGGTATGTAACAAGACAATTACAAGATCTGTTTCTCAAATATAGAAGGAAATTATATAAGCAATTGGAAGATAATTTCTGAGCATCCTCAGTGGAATCTGCATCATCTCAGTGACTCATACTTGGTTTTGTAGCATACATTATTTCTGTCCTGCCTGTGCCTCACTTGAGGACCAAGTTTACAGAGAATTTCTGTGTATTGAGTCATAGGATGGCTTTGAGCTACTGAGGTGATACTATAAAGAAAAAGGCAGTTTGCATCTAGGATGTTTCATATAAGGTAATTTATAAAGCTAAGGAAGTATTAATGCTGGTGTACAAGGCACTGCTGAAAAATTGAGTACTGTGAAGAGTTTGCACATGCAAAAGAATAAATGAATTTAGTCTGGGAGAGGTGTAGAAAAGGGCAGCGAAGATGATCGGAAGGGCCTGTTTTACCTGAGGAGATGAAAAGAGCTTTGCTTGTTTAGTTTAGCAGAATGTGGGTTGAGGAGGGATATGATTGTGTTTTGTAACTATATATCAAGGGAATAAATACTAGGGAGGGGGGAGCAGGGGGAGAGAGAGTGCTGTTGAAACTAAAAGGTAATGTTGGCACAGGAACAAATGCATATAAACTGTCAGTAAATTAAGCTGGAAATTAGGAGACGGAGTCTCAAAATTATCTGAGCCTTCTCCTAATTTAGTAATTTGAGGTAGATGACTTGATGAGCTTGTCCAGTATAGTAGGACAATAAACTTCTATTCCTGCATTCTCGTGGCTTTAAAATTGTTAGTCTGAAAAAGAATTGGAAGCACTATAGAACTATGGTATAGTCCTATTTTTCTTTATTCTTGTTGATGATAATTTTTTTTTTAACTGTGGCTCCTGTGAACTTTTGATTTCTGAAGGACAAAACCTGATCTTTCTGGATTTGACCAGATTACCAACAAAAAACTGATATGTGAACATATCCTGTACTAGATTGCTGGTGATTGATGGATTAGCCAAGTAGCTTTCAGCATTCTTCAAGCACTCTAGTAACTATGAATAGTTAGCAAAAATATAAAGTAATGAAAACATCTGAAAAGACTATGTACCAATGTTCTGTGATTTCTGGTGGAGTAAAGAATGCAGGATTATGTTATTCTTCATAATATATTTGAGGAAAAGACAGGCTCCTATAATTGGCAAAAACTAAACATTAATAAATCTGATTAAATCTTCCCTTTGGGTTTCTACTGTTATAAAAGGGACAGGTGAAAGGTTTCAGTTTCCTCCCTGTATTTTTATTTGTTAAATAATAGTGATTGCTGTATACTACTACTGATAATACTGATTAGTTTTTAACTGCCACAGAAACCTGACAGTGAAAAAACCATAAAAATTAGAAGTTCAAAAATTCCCACAGCAGCATCTGTTCAGCAAAGGAAAGCAGCTGTTGAAAGCTCTGCAGAAAGTTACCTGTGGATGTTCCAGTGGTATCATGAAACTTTAACCGTGTATTCTTAGTGTTTCATTATTGCATTTCTTTCCTTGTTACATGTATTTGTGTATGCAATAGAAGAGGTACATATCATCAGGGTCACTTAAAATATTTAATTGGATTGACATTTTGAAATTTTTCCTACTATTTAAGAACTTGGATTAATTTACATGGGATTCTAGAAAATGTTTACTTTTTTGGTTTTACTTTCGAGTATCTGCATATGGCATGTTTCACTTTATTTTTTGAAGATCACACATATGTCACATCAGATGAGGTATCTGAGAATAACATGTCTTTCCACTGTGCTTCTGACTGTCACAGGCCTCCTTGATGCCTTCAAAGAGGGTGCTGACTAGCACCAGACAGCCAGGATTGCATCTGAAAAATTAAGCAGATACAGGGAAACCCTTTAATTCTCATAGGAAGGAGGAAAAATAATAGAGCTGATACGTTTTGGTGTTGTTGCTCTTGTACTTAGCCCCAGACGTACTTTGAAGTAATAGCAAGGATGTAAAATAACTTTTCATGCTCAAAAGAGAAAACAAAAGAATTATGGAAAATATTGAGAAAGTGGTGATCTACCAGAAAAAATAATTTTACAAAATGAATAATGTAAAAAGTCACCCATTACTGTGCCTATTAGTACATCTACAGTCTGCACTGATCTCGTGATAATTGTAAACACAATTTCATACATTGCAAAAGTCTGACCCAGCTGTTCGACTGTGACCGAGCTTCAGCAAAATGTCTTTCATGGTTCAGCTGGATGACTGTTGTTTAGTAGAGGAAAATTTCATATAAGATCAAGAATATATTTTTTGAAGTATTTGTGCTTATGTTTCGTATGCAATAGGTATGGCTTTGCTTTGCTTTGCTTTGGAGTTACTTGCATGATCTGTTAGTTCTTAGGTGAATGGGCGATATTTTGCAGAACTAGAAACTTTGAGAGGAAGAGCTAGAACCATCATCAGAACCTCCCTTTTGTTTTCAGATAAGTATACTCTTGTCACTAATTTTTCATTTTGTTTACTATCCCTTATCTCTTTAGAGTCGGTCTTTGTGATTTATGTCATGGTCCTCTTCTGAATGGTGCCACTGGTTCATAGTATTTAACATTGCAGAGAACCTGGAGGATGTGGGGTCAAGACCTTGTTGTGCTTTAGGTGCTGCTCGGGGATTTTGAATAAACATATGTCTGTCCCAGAGGCCTCATGCTTCTTTTTTTGCTTTAAAGAAGCTGAACCCCTGTTCCTGAAAGGGGAAAGAGTGTCACTGTGCAAGTCTCCTCTGTTCCAGCAGCAGGACTAGTCATTTAATACCTTGGTTTATAACAGCGCTGTAATCTAAATAGGAAGCAGGTGGAGTTACAACTGGGTACGATACTTCGGATATTAATGGCTTGGCTTGGCAGTGGAATTCTAAAGCTGTATATACTTTTTCTGTCTTAATTATGCATTCATTAAAAGCTTTTATACCCAACAGAATAAAGTAAATATTGTTTGATCTCTGTAGTGTGCTCCCAGACTGTAGATTTGCACAGCAGGGTCTTGATAATCTGAATAAATTGTATTTCCCCAAGGAGTTTATCTTTCAAATAAGGTCATAAAGAAATGCATTCTTTCCCCTTAGTTCTCCTTGTGCTTTTTCTGCTATTTATAACACAGAGCAAAGGAATAGAAGTATATTGTAGTCTGCTATGTACTTGGTTATGATTAACTCTAATTTATCAATCTGTTACTTACATCCTTTTCAGTGGCTTGTGCAAGGCAATTATTCTTTTAAGTACAAACGAATAAAGATGGATTTGGAAGTAATTTAAATACAATATTTATGTCTATTATTCCTGTTTGATAATACACCTCCATAATAAAACACGGACAATGTCACATCATTTATTTTCAATATTTAATATTGTTGCTTTTAGATTATGTTTGTTTGGAAAACTGATTCTCTTTGATGAGGGTTTTAAATGTCAGCTCATTGTTAAATTGGTTTGGCAGCTAAAGGTTGATACTACAGAAACAGAAGACCAGTAGTGTAGAACAATGGGTTCTCATACATTAGAGAGAAGAGCAGGGGATGTATAGTAAGTGGAATGCATAGGATCAAAGATAGTTTCTCTGTTTAGAAGTAGACACTGATTAATTTGGCCAATTTATTAAATTGGTTTGAGTTTATTGTGAGATTTTAGTAGTTGTAAGATCTGTACATATAATGCTATACATATTTTCTTAGTCTGAGTGTGTTTCAGCAGTGTTACGTGCATCATATTAGAAGAGATAGGATCACTACCTTTCCCTAATTCTCTTCAGCTCTTAGTGACATTTCTGCTTGTGTTCATATTTCATCCTTCAGTTCAAAAAAGATAAGTGGCATATATTTAAAAGTTTATAGAAACAAGATTAGAAGTTTCAATAATTTACATAAGCCTCTTCTGTATTGCATGATTTTACAGAACATACTGCGATGCATCAGCAGAAGAGAATTGCACATGACTTAATTTTTTTAGCTTATCTTTTAACACAATGTAATAAAATTTGTGAAAAACAAAAGATTGGCAGAACTTCTATTCAAGACCACACTTAAATTGAACTTTATTAAATTAAGAATTTAGTTTGAAAATATATTCAAGTCAGGCTGAGTTGACAGTGATTGCTTTGATATTTCCTGTTGGATTTTTTTTTAAAGCTAGCCAGTAAGGAGCACTCTTTTATTTTTTGGCAGCTAACTTACTGCATTTTAGTCTGATGTTTCTGAAAGTCTTACCACAGATGAAGAGCTAGGTTATCTGATCTGTGGCATACAACCTGCAATCTCAGTGTGGCATTTTTGCCCCCAGTATCATCACAGAGTCAGTACTGTATAGTACTGTATAATTTTTGATTTGAATACTGCTATGACAGTCTGGTAATTTTAATCTGTAAAAGCTAATGTATTGCTTGCTGCTTTGGCTGTTAAAAACAAAACCTGTAGATCAACTCTAACCTTACAAAACCAGAAATGAGTGTTCTGATTATAGGCCAAGACCAGTTTTAATAAAATATACTTGCAGTGTTCATCAAGCAGTAAACCCTGAGTTCAGCAGGTCACTAACACGTTATATTAGCTGAATCATAGATCACAGAATGTTTTGGATTGGAAGGGACCTCAAAGATCATCTAGTTCCAGCCCCCCTGCCATGGGCAGGGATAGCCTCACTAGACCAGGTTGCCTAAAGCCCTATCCAACCTGGCCTTGATCACTGTCAGGGATGGGGATTCCGGAACCTCTCTGGGCATCAAAAATCCTCTGAAAATTACCAATGAAAATAAGTGAACAACTAAACTCCTGTAATAAATAAACAGATAGAAATAAGTGAACATATGCAGTTAATAATAAATAATATTGTACATGACTGGTGAGAGTTTATCCATCCATAGTAGATTTGACCTCTTCAACTGCATGACTACTTTCATTAAAAACTTCTGTTGGAGTTGATTTGAAGGGACAGGGGAGTTTAGGATCATCAGAAATGCCCAAACCAAAAATGAAGGCTCACCAGTGTCTTTCAGATTTTACTGAAAATTTGAGAATTTTTCTGGGGAAAACTGCATTTGTGTGACAATACTACTGTTTCCCTCTAATGAGAAAAAGTCTGACGTCCACCAAAAACCATCTGCCTTTCTCCACTGACACTTAGTGGGTTTGATCAGGCCTGCATTTTCATTGGGCTGTTGATTCTCATATCACAATGCTTGATTGTTTGTTTATTTTAATCCTCCCCAGGTATAGCTCTTGGCTGTAAAAGAGCTTGATAAATATACACTGAGCTCCTCTAAATTTCTTTCTGGATGTTTGGCATTCATTCTATCAGGGAACTCTTTGAAAAGATAGTCTTCCAAACCAGGGACAGTAAACCATGGCTGTTGCTTGTTGAATGCTGTGATGTTTACTTTGATTATGCTCTGATGTGTTGCTGCCACCACTGCACAGCCATCGCAGAAGTAGTGGTGTGAGGTACCATCTGTGATCTGAAGATGTTAAATCACCCAGCAAGCACACAGACCAGATACTTCTTATGTAAAAGTAATTCCTTTCTCTTCCTTACTGCCTTTGGGGGGGATTTATCCGTACCTGCTCTAGGTTAGTGTGAAGAGGGACTGACAGTGGCATATCAGTGGCTTTTGGGGAGATGGCCGTTAGTGCTTGTTCTGACAATGTAAAGAATGCTTCTTTGTTTTTCCAATAAAACAATCTAATACTTTCAAGTAGATAATGAGTAGGGTTTACCTTTAATGTACAAGCCTGCAAAGGAAATTGTGCCGTTCAGACTGGAAGATAGGTAACAATCAGGAGCCTCCACAGGAATCTGCTTCAGTTTCCTCCAGTACTGACTCCTCTAAGCAGGTGAAAAAAATCCTTTCTCCACTCTCCATTGCATATGCATAAACAGCTCCACAGTCATTGGGACAGCCACCCAATTCACACCTTCGAGATGTAGTCCATAAAACATTCCAAAAAAACCCCTCTTCGCACTTTCCCATCTTCCCTGTTGCTCTGCTCTATCTGCCAGCCGTGCAGCTCATTTGACATTTACAAGATTTCTTGTCAGTTTCATTTGGTGCTGCCATTCCATCCAGCAGAGCAGTGAAAGTGAAATTGACTTAATTTAGTCTGTTTCTCTTGCCTGCTCTAGTCCCTATGTTAACTAACCAGCAAAGTGAAACTGACAAGACTTCTTGTCATTTTCACACATGGAGCTGGTCAAGGAGAAGGCGGCTGATAGGGAGCAATGCAGTAAATTGGTAGATGAAAACCAGGATTGCGGAGGGGAGAGGAAGAGAAGTGTGAGCAGAGAGCAAGAACAGAGAAAACGGGTAAACGTGCTTATTTCCCGGGCACCTTGGGTGCTTTTCTCTAACATGGATGAATTCTTGGCCTCTCCCCTGTGGAATGAGTGGTCTAGAATAGCAGTAGTTAGCTGTCCAGTCGCTTATTTACGAGGCATACCAAGTTGGAAACATTGGCCTGTAAATATAGGTTATCCGTTACTAGGATGGAAAAACCTGCATTGAGTTACTCTAGCTTTTGTCTCCATGGATTTTCTGCTGCTAGAAGGAGAGGGAGAAAGAATGTGAGCCCAACATCCACTGTAGGTTGATGTCAGTGGTTGGAAAAAAAGGGTCTCTTTATTCATTGAAGATAAATTTATACGTAATTAAATGTACCTCAGAAGGATTTGATGAGGTTTCATGGAACGAAAAGTTGTACTACACAGGTGCTCAAGCTCAATCAAGACAGTAAATAATGAACAAACAATTGGTTTGTAACAAACCATTGTAGTTAACAAATACGTTTTTTAATCTACTTGTTAACTCCTGCGAGCTCTTGTACAGTACATCGTGTTGGTTTATTTTATGTACTAATCCATATTTCTTATAGATGCTGTATGCATATATAACCTTAGCAGTTGCAATACAAATTAGTACTAGCATATATATTTGCCTATGTACTGGTAACATTTGCACATACATTTTGAATGAGGCTGCATTAATTAATTTCAAGTTACATTACCTTCCTTCTCCACAGGTCCAAAGGAACAACCTTTTTTTATTATCTGAGACCAGTTGGGTTTTTTGTTCTCTGTTTTATTTTTGGGTTTGTTTTGATTTTGGGGTTTGGGTTTTTTTCATTTTCTGAGACATGTTTTGTTTGCTTCACCCATTTAGGAATTAAATAGTTTTAATTACTTGGACCTGTATAAGCTTGCCGACCTCTTCAACCTCACTTTGTTGGAGAATGCAGTGGTTGACTTCTTAATAAAACATCTCTCTGAGCTATTGAAGAGTCATCCTGAAGAAGTTCTGGCACTCCCGTACTGTCTCCTTCGAGAGGTTTTTAAAAGTGATAGACTCACTTCACTCAGTGAAGAACAAATCTGGCAGGTAAGGCCACAAGCAGAATGTGTGATACTCTATAAACCATAGCAGTAATCTGTTGTTTTGAAACCCTGGAGCGATCTCGAGGGAGAATAAGCACTTGAGTGAAAACTGTGAATAACAACTGAGGGAAATTTTTAAATGAAATTCAGAAAATGTTGTGTTAATGCAATTAGTTTGTGACAAATTTCTGTGTGCCTCAGTTATGGCCAGAGACTTTCTTCCAGATCCAGCTTTGTTGGTGGGAAGAGATGGCCAATAAGTGCAACTCGACTGTCACTGCCTCTGGTGAGGGTAGTGCCACAAGGCTGCCAGCAAACCTGCTTCTGCAGCCTCTCCCTTTCACTTCAGGCAAACTTAGCAGGGTAACTTCAGTAGTTATTTCCATTGCTGGGACCACCCCAGCTGACTTTGCCTGAAGCAAATTAGAGAATTATCACACAAGCTTCTTTGCTCAGAGCTGAGTGGAGGTGTCAGTGGAAGGTCTGTGGCAAGAACCTGGAGGTGGAGACTGTTTCAGCTGGACTGGCTTGTTAGCCACAGGATATTAACAAGATAAAAGTGTTATGTTGTGACCTTTACCATGGAAGGGGTGAAGTGGGAAACCTAATATGAAAAAACATGTAAAGAGAAAAAAAAACTAAAACCAAACCCATCCTTGGAAACGTTCTTGTCATGTGTATGTAAAAACTGCAATTCACAACATAGTAGAAGAAAATCTCTGTAACACCGGTTACCCAAACACTTCAGTTTCAATTTTGCTGCGTAAGTATTACAGGATATTTCAAGGTAGAATGTAACTTCACAGGTTTCTTTTAAGCAAGTGGGTTATCTTTGTCCAACAGAGAAGACTAAGAGTCAGAGGACTGATTGATATTTCAGTCCCTGTTACCTGTTTATCATTTTTGATTATTCTAAGCAAAGATTTTCATCTATATGCCATTATTTTCTCAAAGTGTAAAATGCATCTTCATCTGTGGGGTGCTTCACGTTCTGTAGAGTAATAACATCATGCAGGAACAAACAATTTATTGTTAAAAAGTAAAAAGAACTCGTTAAGCTCTCCATACCACAGAGATGGTATGCAAATGTAACTTAACACTTTAGTCTGATAGCTAATACATTTGTGCCTGAACTTTTGAGACTTCAGGGAGCACTTTACAAAGCCTAACTGTAAGGTTAGCCTCTTGCTTGCTCTAGTCTCCAGGGGCTGTCTGTAAGACAGAACCTGTGGCACCCAACCCATGATGTTGGGTTTAGAGTTTGCCTTTTTTTAGGCCTGATATCCTGGAGTACTAGCCCATTTTCCTTTTGTCAGAAAAGGTTTTGATGTATGTACAAATTCATATATAGGACACGGCTGATTGGCTGATGGCATTTTCTCATCATTTCTCTGGAGGGTTAGTGAAATCTCTCTATGTGCTAAGGGTTACTTCTGCTGGAAACGTTGTTTCAGAGTGCCACACAGGTATTTATTTAATGCCAGCCAGCTCAGTAGTGAGCATGCAGATGCAGAGTGCTGTGTGCCCTGAGCACCCTGCTGAAACATGGTTTGGGAAGCTGGAGTTTTTAAATCTTGCATCATTGTCCTGTCCTGCAGGAAGAGCTCAGAAAGGATTTTCTTAATTGAGTGCGCTCCGATCAGTGAACACTTCATCAGGCAAATATGACAAAGTTTCTCTTTCTGTCGCAGGGTTGTAGCGGGGAGAGGTACTTACAGGTAATGTGCTGCTTTTTGAGTGACAACAAACTCCATGCTGTCCATTTAAGTGTTATCATAATTGCCTCTCTAAAGGTTACTAATGCTGTTCCGAAGAGTTTTTTTAAACTAGTTTTCCGCTGCAGGCAAAATGTGCTTGTGTCTTTTTAATTCAGTCTGTACAACCAGGAATAAATATATATTTGTAATATTCTAGGTCCCCAGAATGAATTAAAAGACACACATAAACATTTAGCAATTTAGGCATTCAAAAGGCAGTAAGAAACCGGTTTTTTGCTTTATCTTAGTAAATAAGTAATTCCCTCATAGTCAACCCAATAGAAGAGAATCAAATCAGACCAGCTATATTGCCTCAAGTGTAGTTAAGTTCATCATTTTTGCTAAGGTTATAGTGGTAATGCAATATACCATGGAAGAATCTAATATTCAGCCCAGGGTGAAGATTGGGTATGCCAGAGGATTAGTGTCAGGGTGCTTTATAGAAGTGAAACTTGATGGACAGGCTAGAGACAGATCTACAGAATCTCATTAAATTGCTGAATTGTTCATTACTGAGCACTCTCACTGTAATAAAGTGCTCATTGACTTTGACAAATCCCCATCCCGTGTCTTAAGGAAGAACAGCAAAGCAAGAGGTGTTGGGGAAACTGGAGGAAATTGGCACAAAGTGGGGCAGATAATAGAAAACCTTATGGGCGAAGCTACTGTTTGATTTGTCTGTCTTACCTGTGGGTAGTGTGGCCTCCTGTGCGCACACATGCACGCGTGTTACGGTGATATGAATTCAGCATGTCCCCAAAGACACCTTTACTAGTAGGACTCCCATGAAGCCCTAAGCACAAATTAAAGCTTCCCTTGGAGAACCTCTGAAAAGGTTGCCACTGTCTGCAGAGCACAGTTATTTTCACTAGTTTTAAATTCCCAGTGTCCACTAGGCGATTCTATCATAATGCACATAAAGATTAAGGCAGTTACTTAATGCAGTAAAATGTATACACAAAGTGATGCTTGAATGTGATTTGAACTGAAGTGACTGCAGCTCCTATCTGGCACATTTTGGACTTTAGTTAAACTACTGATTAAGAGTTGCCTAATTTTGGTGAACATGGTGAAACAAAAGCTTGAACAAACTAAGCTTTTGGAAGTTAAATAGTAATACTAAAGTCAATATACTAAGATGTGTGTTAGTGTAGACTACTACAGTAATTTATATTGGTTCTTTCAGAAAGAAAAACATGGCTTCCAAACTACAGTATGGAGCAAAAAGGAAGTAGTTCATTCCTCTTTCTACCTCTTAAAATCTTATGCAACTCTTTGGCCTAATGTAGGTGTCTTATTTTTAGTGGAGACAAAAAGCCAAGGAATATAATGAGGCATTTCTTGAAACAAATAAACAACCAAAAGAGAGCCTATCAGAAAACCTCTATAGGCTGTGGAATTGGAGCAGTTTACTAGCCCTCCACCATTAGGGTTTTTTTAGCTAGGCTAAGCCAGTAACAATGATTATTAGGTGGCAACCTTGTGTAGATCCAGGCCTGAGGTTGGTGGCCCTGCCTGTGGCAGGGGGGTTGGAGCTCTATGATCCTTGGGGTCCCTTCCAACCCATGCCATTCTATGATTCTATGACATAGAATTTGTTTTCATATTATTTTTTTACATATTACTAACATGTGAGATTATGAAATATTTTTGTATTTATGAAATTTGTCAGCTGCATTAAAATGTGAGCAAACTTAAAGCAATGATAAAAAAGTATTAAATAAAAAATTAAGAGAACCAAGAATACTGAAGACATTTGAGGGTAAAAAACCAAATTCCTTTCTATTTTTCCTTTTCATCATGAGCTGTGCAGCATGCTTTTTTCCACAGGAAACAGTCATGATGAGGACATAAATGTCTAGTTTATCACGAAGTGCAAAGTGAATCTTTTCATAATTGGCCGTTACTAGAAAGGCTCATTGGCTCTACTTTAAGGAAGCAGATGAATTCTTTCCCTTGATAATTGAAAAGGTAACCAACCCTGTATGACAAAATGTGTTCTCAGAGAAATTTAGCAGTAGAGTGTTTCTTGGTGGAACCTCAGCAAGTCGAAAGCAAGCCAAAGATTTAAGTAATAAACTGGTTTTGGCCTTAGTTGTACTATAGCTATTTATGCATTATCATGCGTTGTAGTTTTGTGCGGCTGGGTGCTGGTGGAAAAGGGGTGGCTGCAGGGGTGGCTTCTGCAAGAAGCAGCCAGAAGCTCTCTGCAGGCCCCAGAGAACAAACACCAGCCAGCTCAAGGCTGGAGTCGTCGTTGACCAAGGCCAAGCCCATCAGCGATGGTCACAGCACCTCTAGGAATCACATTTAAGAAGTATAAAAACACAAGCAGCCACTTTTTGCCACCAGAGAATGGAGTGAGAAGATGTTACAAACAGTGCAGACACCAAGGCCANAGCTTATTCAGCAAGGAAGCATGCAACTAAGTTGTTTCTTTTCCAGGGCTAGGCTGCCAAGGTGTTCCAGCCCTGTTAATTTCCTTGTAAGCAAGCTGTGAACTTGTGTTCATAAAGTAGATGTTTTATGCTTTCAGATGTGGAACAAGTTACTCCTTTTGTTGCTGTGGATGTGATGTGCAAAACCAGTCCTTGGTCTCTGTCTTTGAGAAGTGTCTGTCTTTGAATAAATAGGAAAAATAACAGGAAGAATGCAGTCTTAAGGGTCAATG
The DNA here is from genome assembly GCA_013400835.1 of Zapornia atra. Taxonomy (NCBI): domain Eukaryota; kingdom Metazoa; phylum Chordata; class Aves; order Gruiformes; family Rallidae; genus Zapornia; species Zapornia atra. Next base: position 64,629 of record VZTU01013861.1, read on the forward strand.
TGAGTTGTTAGGCATCTATCATATAAAAATAATTATATATATCAAATTTTATTGTTACATTTCTGTTTATCCAATTCTAAGAGAGCAAAGTGCCCTATTTTCAACTGCCTTTTCTTACACTTGAGCTCCATTTGGAATCTCCTGTTGGCATTTTTGGAGGACCAAAAGTATTCTCCAACAGAATTACCACGGAGTTTGGCGCTGCTGGAAATATAGCGGTGTACGTGTTTTAGCAGGCTGTTATGATGGTAGAGTCCTCTGCTGAAGACAGCCCCACAGGCATCTTCCATACAGCTCCAGAGATGCCCACATTTTCCTATGCAGAACAGCAGTTTCTAAAGTGGGTTGTCATGTTCCAGTACAAGCTTGCCTTTCCTTCAGAGCAGTACTTGAATTTTTTTCTTTTTTTTTTTTTTTTGCTGTCAATCTTTTCATTCTACAGAACAATTTTTAACATGGAAAGAGCAAAATTCATGTTTCTCAGGGGTATATATGTTTTGATGAAATGTGGGCTAAGTGCATAGCTAAATGTGAACTTAAGTTTTACTGTAAAACAAATAACGACATAAAATAGTAAGTGAAGAAAAGCATCTCGGTAATCAATGTTGTGTTTAAACAGGATATTAGCCTTTCACTGTTCAAGAAATAAGCTTAAGTGCTCTCTTGGGCAATAACTGAAATCATGTCTGGTAGTCTAATGCTCGTCCCTCATGAGTATTTAGCCTAAGTAGAAAACCACCACACTAAAATGTGTCTGTCAGCCTTTTATCAAGAGAGCCAAAGGAGAGAAAAAAGGGATTTGATGCCTATCAAGGCCGAGGTGAATTGGTGAGGCTATACGGGCAAATTAGCATATTGCTCATACAAGTTTTGTTCCATTTTCACTCTTTTTAGTATGTTTTTCATGAGTAGTCTATGTAGAAGTGCCAAAGAGTCACCCTTGAATCCCAGTATCCACTGTGCTGGATCTGCAGTGGTTTCACTTTGTATCATGTCTGAAAATAAGATTGCATAGCTGCCCTCAAATATGGTATGAAAACATAACCTATGATTGGCTGTAGGTTTCATTTTCCTAAGGCTAATCCTCATAATCACAGATATCTCCTCTGAATTGATTACGTGCAATGGCAATATTCCTTATGGTCTCCCTAGACTATTTGTGTGAGATTTGTTTTTATAAACGTAGACGTGTGCAGCATTTTGGGTAGAATATCCAGAATATAAAGGCTAGGATGGCAGTTGTGGCACAGATCTGCCAGGCCTCTGGAGCTGCAGGCAGACAGGCTTCGTGTAGGCTACTGTGGATCGAGGCAGTGGGTGTAGGCAGCTGAATCTCATGCTCTGCTGCCGTGCTCAGGTCACACACGTTTTTCCCTGATATAATTTTGGGATCATTCGTAATAGTGATGGCAATTTGGCTTAAATGAAAACAAATGCTGTCCGTTGGCTGTGTCCCCCTGCTTTGTGGAATACCTTCTCCCTTTGTCTGCCTTAGCTTAAATCTATTGGGATCTCAACTTTGGCTTTTACAGTGAAGTTTAGTGAACTGTAGGCTTTTGTTCTGAACTTTCCAAAATTTCCGCCTGTTATTTCTTGAATGCTAGTTAATCTTGTTACTGCTATTGATCAAATATAGCAGTATAGAAGGGATTTTCTATATTGAAACTAGATTTAGGTTAGGAGCTAACTGTGTGTTCTTCTAATTTTCTTTTTGGTACATGCCAGTTCCAATCAGAAAACTTGATTATTTTGCTGCTATTGCTGTGAGCAATCGAGAAATTGCTGGAGGGCATTACTTTTGCCTCAGTGTCTTACAGTAACATTGCCTCACCTTATTTATCCCAGATTAACTTCAGAACTGCACAGAACATCACACCAGTATTTAGGAAGGCTGCTGTGCCCACAGCCCTTGAATTTAGGTCAATTCTTCAGCTAAGCAATGGATGTGTGTTTTGATGTAGGAAGCCAAAAAAAGACCCCAAGGTGTGCACGCAGCAAGGCCTGTTCTGTGATACTGCTTTCTGCATTTGAATTAGTCTGTTATGGTGGGGTTTGTGTGGACTGTTCTGCTCTTTGTGGCGCTGATCTCTTGGAGATTAGCTGAAGTAAAATAGTTGTAATACACAGCTGTATGGTTACGTATAAAAGAGAGTTGCTCAGGCTGTTGTGAAAGCCAGGCGTGGGTGGAAATATACATTTATTTTTAAGTTAAGGAATAGCATAAAGTCTAAAACCCACAGATACCATGGATGATGGAACGAGGCAGTTCGGTATTGCTTCCTTAGTGAATGTTTTCCATTCAGAGACACAAATGTTAGTAATCTTTTTTCTTTCAAAATCCCAGTAAAGCTGTTCAGCACTGTTTCTGATGGATTTAAGCTTGTGGAAAATGATAGAAAATGAGAATGTCTTTTGAGAATTCCCAGCTCCAAATTTCAACAAGCTTTCCTTTGGGAGTGGGTAGAAGTATTACCTCTATTTGTAACTCTGGAGCCAAAGAAGATAGAGAAAGAAAATTGAATTCCAGGTTGTCTGAAACCATACAAATTGCTATCTATATATTAAGGCTGCTAGAATCCAGTGTTAGGGTTAAGTACCTAAACTAATTGTGTAAAGTTAGGTGAAGTAAATTTGCACCCTCATGTCGACACCTGCTACTAAGTGGCTAGTTCAGCATGACTGCTGGGATCTGAGCAGCTGTGGTCTCTTGCTGTCAGTCCTGCCCCAGGTCTAATGTTACAAGGAGATGGAAAAGCAGTTGCACTCCTGCACGTTCATGCTTACCTCAACAGGGATCCCCTTGGCAGCTTCCAGGTGTGTGTGAGCACGCTGTGGAGCTGGGGTTTCATTGCTTTACAACAAAGGGGTCCTTATATGCCTTTGATCACTTTGGACTCCCTTGTGCCAGGGAGAAACGGAAGAAATTATGACAAATACGTTTATGAAAAAGTTCTTAAGAAGCCTCACTGTGAAGTGGCTTCCAAGCTAGAGGTCTGTGTGGGATAGTAATGACAGATGGAAAGATCACAGTCTCTGAAGTGAGAATCTGTGCTGAAAAGCTTTCAAACTGCTCCTTTAGGGTGGGGCTTCTTTTAACATTCATGTGAAACTGCAGAGGTCTGAATTTTATGAGGTTCACCTTTTAGCAGTTGCAGTTGTTTCAGTTCACTTCAGATGTGATTTAGTCGTTTTAAATTATCAATTTACATCTGTTTTAATCTTGCAGAGTAGGACAGCTCTGACATTTGCAATTCCTGAGCTATGTTTGGGATCTTAACTGCATTTCCAAATGTGGCTCCAAATGTTTAAGTCACTGTTACAAAGAAATAACATTCTTAGGACAATTAGTTGATTTTGAAAAATTAGCTCTTCACTTGTATTATTTTTAAGTCCTGCACTGATCTGAAACCTATCACAGGGGATTAAAGACTGAATCAGAGTCAATAAAATGAACATCTTTAAGATGTGATTTGATTGAAAGGGAAACTATTCTGGACTTCAGAAAATCTTGTGCTAGCGTGCTTCCTTTTTCCTTGTTCTTTTTGTATTTAAAAAGGGAACGGAGAAAAAAATCCCAATGTGAAAAATCATCCCAAAGAAATACCAACTCCCAAAAATACACGTCTGTGTTTGTTGTTTTGTTGAAATACGTTCTTGGTGGGATTTGAGAAAACAGATGTAAATTGTCTGCTGACAGGAAAAGGCCTAAATGTTCCCACAGTTAATATTAGTGGGCCTGTCCATGTTAAATGAGGTTCCAGCAGTGCTTCGAGTTGAAGGTCAGGCTCACTAATGCGTAACGCGGTCTTCAGTGGCTAATGTTTGATGACTGCAGGGGTGAAGTGGCTGTGTGAAAGCAGGGGACACTCAGACAGCTTTTGTCTGTGAGAGCCAGCAGGGTAAGGTGACACTGTCTGCCTCAGAGGGCTTAGCTGGTTCATTAAAATAATAAAGCGGAACAAAACAGCAATAAAGTTCTTGTAGTGAAGGTGCTGGTGGTACCACTGTTTTTTAAAAAAAATAATAAAAATCACCTGGTGATTTCACTTGGAAAAATTGACCTGGGTGATTTTGTAATAACATGGCATGTTGAAAGCATATATATATATAAACTGACTAAGGAGAGTACGTACTCTGATGTACGGTTCTGTGTGTGACCTAAGATATTAATGACATACAAGTCCTGTATAGCTGTTGTCAAGATTATTATAGAAAATGATACATTTTTATGTGATTTGTTGGATTTGCCTATTAAATCCATAGAAAATTATACCCTAACAATAGGGAAGAAAGAAATAGGAATCTTTCTACATTCAAGAACCATTTAGACTAATTTTCACAGAGCTGAATTGCATTTTTATAGAATTTTGTCGATTTTGTGCCTATTTAATTCTCTAACAATTTTTACTGATGAAGGCTTGTAGATTCCTGTCTCCATAGAGAGCCACTGTACTTCTGAAGCATATTTCAAGGGAAAAGGAGGAATAGCAATGAAAACAATGTGTATCGGATGGTGAAAGATTGTAATTTCCACTTATAATTATGTACCAGCAACTCATTTTAATGTTAAATGTGGCTGTGTAGAGTTTGGGAGCACTTGATGTCAGCCGGAATGTTTTCTCTAAAAATAAAAATGAGTAATTCTAGATTTTGAAGTGATGGCTGCTGCATGGGGGGAGATCCTCTTCTTCCACCTCCCACACTCTCTGTCCTCACCCTGTTTGAGGAAAGAAGAGAAATGATATCGTAAACTTTGATCTCTGTAAACTGAAATCAAATTGCAGTTAAGAGCCCTAGTTAGACAGCTGTGTTTATGAAGAGATAAGCTGCTGCTCACTGCGACTTCAGAAAAACTAATCAGAGAGGAAAACACCTAGCAATGCTGGTTTTACCTTCACAGCAAATGAAATAGGGTCCAAACTTGAGCATTTTGTCTTATGTCGGAAAATGGATGGCACCAAATTCTTACCTCAGAGCATCTTGCCATTTGATTGAGTTATTAAAGAGGTGCACATCTATTAGGGTTCACAGCTTTTAGGAACCTATGAAGCTACATTTTAGTAACTGTTGTGATGGGAGTGCTTGCTCTTTGAAAGAGCAAGCTTCTGTCTCCAGGTGCCATATTTTGGGTTTGGTTTTATTGCTTTCGTTTCCTGTGCTCTGGATTGTCACCCACCACACTCCTTTCTGATGATCTTGTTGAAGCAAAATTTACTTTGATTGCAGGAGTAAGTAGAGCCAATCCAGTGTGATCAGTCCCAGCTCATTTGTTTTATTTGTGTACAATTCCAGGTGTGATAGTCATTGCAGTGCACAGGAAAATAGACTGCTTGTCAGTAGTGGAGTACCTGTGAAGCCTGGTGCAGTAAGGACTGCATGCTAGCTCGTACAGGCTTTACACGCAGTTGTACCTATGGAGTGCCATTGCTTGGGGTTGTGCTGGGCCTTGCTTGTTCCTCCATCATAGCAGAAGAATGAGTTAGGTGCAAGAAGTTCCTTTGTAGATCTGCCTTTGTAGAGAAGCTCTACATGACTGTAAGGGAAACTATTTTGTGGTTTGAGGACTTGATTGTACACGAACACTCTTCTCTTGAAGTACACTCTGGGATAATTTTGTCTTTGCTGCTTCAAGAAGGTTAAGAAAGGATGCAGCGTTTCATCGCCCATATAGAGATGTGCTTTTCAGCTGCAAAAGTATCTCCAATACTTTTGTCAGATGATATTTAGGGGTCCTTTTGTCCTGTTTCAGATCCCTGCATCCTTCCAGCTTCCATTCTGTGACACGGAGCACAAAAAAACTCCCCAGGACTGGTAGTGGGGTAAAGACACTCAGTTGTGGACAAGTTGAGGAGACAGAATATTTTATTGTGTGAGCTGTGCCATTGCTGTCTTCTGTCATTTCACTTAGTTTTTCTCTTTCTTAGTTCCCATGTTAGGAACATGCAGTTTTTCTGCTTATAAAGTGCTTTGAGATACTTGGAAGAAAAGTGCTATATAATTTTGAAGTTCAGATTCCCCAGAAGGTGTAAAATGGCAAACTTCCATGAGCTGTGATAATTTACAACAGCTGAGAGTTTACCTTCTGTCCCTACCTTACTTTTGAGCTCGAATAGATGAAAAGTTTAGCTTTTCCATTATAGCAACTCCTTGCTTTAATATGATGTGATTCATTACTATATACAATGTTATGTATTAATGTGGTTCAGCTAGCCTTCTGTAACGTGGATTTTGGGTTTTTTTGTTGCAGTTATTGTACTGGAAGTCTGAAAAGCTGAAATACTTTTATTAAGGTTAGTCAATGACTTCCAGGGAGGCTTCAGTTTAGTTTCATTTCCTGTCAATATAAGTAATGGTAAAATAAATGCATTGAATAAAGTGTGTAAAGGAAGGGAATGTGATTTTGAAAAGTATACGTTTTATTCTTAATTGTTATTATAAAATTGACATTTTTTCCTATGTGTTTCATAGGAAATGCATATGTAAAAAACCCAAAACTAGCACTGTGTATGTCTGAGCTTTTGGTAAATAATTGCCTTCCTGGGAAGGCCAGTATTGTTATGCCCCACCAAGGGAGGAAAGAAACTTGTGGTAAAGCACTAGGTTGAGAATACAGGGCTGTGTATTTGTTGGTTAAGTTTGTCTTTAGGATGAAGGAATCTTCCCTTCCTGATAAGGATGTTGTGTGAAAACTTTCATTAAAATTTTTTAAGATGTAGATCCAGCTATTACTAATGGAGCTGTTTTCATTATGACTGAGAAATCTGCCAAAGTCATATAGGTTGTGCATCCATTCTTGTACCTGTTGAAGACCATGCAGAACAATATTTTTGTTGAGCAGCCCTGTGAGGACACTAGGCAACTGGTGATTGATGCTTTACAACTTAAATGTTTTAAGAAATTAGATCTTACCAGCACTTGAGAAAAATTGAGAAATATTTTCAATACATTGCAACTCAAATTTTTATAAATGTTTGCTATTAATACAACTACATTCTGTACCCCTACCTTAATCACAGCATCGTATCATGAAATGCATCTTTTGTGCTGCTAGACAGACTTCAGCCAACAACTCTGCTTGCTGTGTGTTACTCAGTGCTGAAAGATCATAATCAAATTTCTGCCTCTTGGTAAGTGGCTCACAGACTGCAGGCTGCTTTCTGAAAGCTGCAGGTTGTCCTATTGACATCATGTAAATCCCAAACCAGCAAAACTCCCAACCAAGAGGTAGAACACTTCTTATTTATCAGACTAAGAGCTTCCTGAAGTAGTACTCAGTGCAAATCCACTGCAGCTTTTGTAGACTGATAAGAGTTCTGGGGTGCATACATTAACAAGTCCTTTCACTCTCCAGATCTAACCTTGGGGTTCCCTCATCTTGCCTTTGGACCAGATATTTCCTGAAATCATAACTCATATGTGGCTTCTCTCCCTACTGCCTGAGCCCATTGTCCAGTCCCTCAGTCCTCCAGACGCTGTCTGTCTGTGAAGCTGTTTGTCTGTGACTGGATGGCAGTGATGATAGATTACATTTTGACTTAGCTGTGCTCTCCAACTCTTGTTTGGGAATGCACTTCAGGGGTTCTCTTGTATGCCAAGCTGGTGCTGTTGCTGAAGCATGGGTCTAGCACAAACATGGGGATGGCTGGGTGTGGGAGTCAGGGACAAATAGCAGAATGACAGCATCTTCAAATATGTGGTGTGATCCTTCTGGTGGGGAAACGTGAATGTGAGACTTTGCTATGTGAGCAGAGAGAAGCATGTTTGCTGCTGAGCCTTCTCTGCTTCATCCTGCAAAGCATGTAGTGGTAGCTTCCCAAACTGTTACTTCCCTTGTTCATTAGTGTGTTAGGAATGTCTTGGGGTCATTCCAAAGAGCTCACTGCATCTATATGTATATTGTAAACAGTATCTTTATACTTGGAAAAGGTTGGGTGTTTTAGTATTTTAAACAGGAAAGGTGAAACTCGGTGAGTGGAAGTACTTGCCAGATCACTGACAGTCTGTGCAACTTTTGTCATGCTTTTATCTAGGACTTTGAGCTAACAGATCTTCCTTAATTGGGCTGGGTTGGAGCCTTCATGTTATCAGAGGGTAGTGACTTTCCTGACTGTACAAAGCAAAAGCACAAATTTGCTAGGTCCTTTCAGCCTACTTAGATCAACAATAGACTTCAACAAATGAACCAGGAACAAGTGAAAATGGCACTCTTGTGTCAGCAAGGATGTGCAGACCTGCTCACAGCTGCTTCATCTGAGGACACTGTGTGTCTTCCACTTAGACGCATGTTCTGCTTCCTGCCCCAAACTTTTAAGGAAATAAAACTTCTGTGCTGTAATGTGAGGAAAAGTTACAGGAAACAAAATTTCTTAAAAGCCTTTGGTGTTTGGATCGGTCTTCTGTACCCTCTTCCCCTTCAAGCAAGTATTAATCTTTGCTTCTAAGCTGCTCTTTTGTTATGGTATGCTGACCTGAGCATTGCTGTGCATTTTGTTATGCTTCACAGACTAGAGAACATCTGATGATGACCAAGATCCCAGAATAAAAGATTTACCACTCATCACTTGAAATACTTGCTTCCTTCAGAGGTACAAAGAGGCTCTTTTGATTTACTGCACCTTCCTTCCACTGCAGTTTGTGAGGATGGGAAGCCACGTGGGTGATGCTGGGAGGGGAAGTGAAATGTAACTGAGGGGAAACTTGAATCTTCCATTCTTTCCACATTTTGCCTAAGCAGCCCACAATTTTTCTTTTTTGCTATTCATTTGTGAGGCACTCTTATCCTGTGCTGATGAGTAAGGTAAGAAAAACCTGGTGGGATTGATTAATTTCCCATCCTTTAGAATAAGGGAATGAACAACCCAACCCACCAGAAAGCTAAATATTGATGCTGTCCGTGGCATGATAATTGGTCTCTGCTTTCATCTCCAAACAATCCCTTGCTTGGATTCCATTATTCATTCTAGGAGGAAAAGGGTTATTAATGCAGTGTTCTTTATTTTATTTTTTTTTCTTGTGTGTGTTTGTGAGAGAGAGCAGGAGAGCAATAACGCAATAAATATATTGGCTATGAGAAAACATTTGCAAGAGTTCCTTGCCCATTTTTTTAATCTTCTCTTATCATGAAGCATGTGAGCCATGATAAATTGTTCTGCTAATCAAACAGCTCTGAAAGGTTAGGTCATTGGAAGCCTTTAGTCATTTTGTGCTTTTCAAGAGTGAATTTGTTAAAATTATGCTGAATACCCACTTAAAGCCTGGGCTGAAAACCCTACCTGTGTTTTATAACTCTGCACTGTCAGAACTCATAATAAGTCAAACATTCTTTCAGAGGTACTCATAAGGGAGAAAAAACCCTGTAAATTTAAGAGTAATTTCAGATTGTAAATGAAAAAGAGAGGCACGACTGTTCATTTGCACCAATCATGCCTTCCTTTCATCTGCTCTGATTAGGCCTGGTGCGGTTTCATCAAACTACTCCATCACTGAGCTGTCACTCCAGTCGTCTGTTGATTGAAAACAATCAGGGCTCTGATGGCACAATTATTCTGACCCTTTAACTAGAGGCTGCTGTGATAATGAAAGGTTGATTATGATAGTTTGTGCCTCTTTCAGTTTGCCAAGAAGGTTAATTTGGGCATCAGACGGATGTTTAATGGGCGCTTGCTGGCTACACTGAGGTAAATGAGAACGTGCAGTCTTCGATATTGCATGGATATAGTTTGGCTGTCAATCATTGTCATTTTGAGTTTGTGCCTCACACTCTGGAAATCACATTTTATTTTTTCCTTGGGATTTAATTTATTCTGTGCCCTGAGGAAGTTCTTTCACTCTGTGACCTTCACAGTAGCTTTCTCTGTCTTTTTTCCCTTCCCTCAAATGGAGCCCAAAGGCATAATACATCTAGAGGAACGTTTTTCTTTCATTTTTCACATTAGGAGGAGGGGGGAAAAAAAAAAAAAAGGAAATTTTAAAATCCCTGTTTATCAACTCACCCCAAACAGAGCAAATGTTTTAATTCAGAATGTGCAAATGAAAGCCTGCCTGCTTGCTAAGGCAGCGCCGCACAGGGGGCTGCTGACGTAGGCATGCATTTGTAAAACTGACAAACAGGTAATTTTAAAATGTATCCCTATTTGGTGGGGGGGCAGGGCTTTATTTTCACAGGCTACATGCATATGCCTCAGCTCAGTGCCTTGTAAATACGGTCTCAGTCACTGTACTACAAGTTTTGGAGTTGGAAAGTCTCTCTTCAGGGTTCAGGGGCAAAAGGCATTTCATTGCTGATTCAGAGATTATTAATATTTACTGTGTTCAGATTGAGAGAATCCTATGCATAATTTTGTAGTTGTTTGGCTCAAGGTGCAAAAGAAATGCAAATACCTCATAATTTTGATTGTTCTACATGCAGCTCATTACAGTCTTATTTTTATGCACATTTTTAATTCAAAATAAAAAGAAGAAAAAGATTCCTATCTTTAAGGCTCTCTTGCATCTAGGCTTTAGCCACTCATTTTCCATGCTGCCCACAACTGTAACACAGTACCTGAGTGATACAATTGCAAAGAAAGTCTGGAGGCTGTGCCGTGTGGTTACTTATTAACTTCTAAAAATACTCACATAGAATTCATGGCTTTGAAAAAAAAGTGTGTGTTGGCTTGTTTTTTTTCCCAGCAACAATTGCTCACCCATATGTTTTTATTTTTAATAGGCGATACAGACCAATTTAGTTCATCTTATGTGAAGCCCTTAAATTAACATCCTAAACACTTTGGAGATTGTGCTTTGTAGTCTCTGCAGAGAGAGAGAAGGACTGAGATCCTTTAAGAGATCCAAATTCAGGCCCTTTGGAAATACCTATTCTTTTAAAAAAGGTTGGAAGTTCTTCCTTCAGTGGACTTTGTTTCAGAGCTTTAGTAAATGTCCTGCTTTATCCCTAGATTCTGCTCTGGACTTGAGATTTTCGGAGTCAGGATGATACTAACAGTAGCCAACTGAGGCAGACAGGGGTTTTGAGGCAAGAGGTTCCAGTCTAGAACACTTGAGGCTTGCCAAGTCAGATGAAATCCAACAAAAGGCCAAGTCATGTGCAAGTTGAGAGACAAAATTTCTATTTCTTGTGTTCTCAAACACTGAACCAGTGAAGTCTTAAGTTTTGCTTTTTGATGTTCCCTTAAAGTGAATGCTGTAGTAACTGGTTTTTCATGATTCTTTTTGGGTTGCTGATCAATCAGGGCAGATCTATAGGACTGGCCAGTATGCTAATGATAAAACATATTAATTTTATTTTTTTCTGGTGGAAACATTTTGCTTATGTTAAGCAACATAAGGACTTCTTAGGTGAGATTTGTGTTGAAAGAAGAGAGTTGCGGTTCATTCTTTTTCCCTGTAAAATACATATATATACACATATAAAATACCAAATCATTGTTTTTATGCAGAAGTTGTATCATTTGTGTTGAATGTATCTCATCTCAGCCCAGGGAAATACTTTCCTCCCCTTTTGTTGCTGTATTTAAAATTCTTCTTTCTCCTAAAATGACAATGATAAGTATATTACTGTGTTTAAGGTTTCAGGGTTTGTTGTGGGGTTTTTTTTGGTTTTTTTTTTAAATGGAGGCAGTGTGAGTTCATTGTTTTGAAGCCTTATAAAATTTAATGTTTCCTTTTATTTTCTGTTGCTAAAAACATCCAACCCAAACTCCAAAACCTTCATTTTTTCCACTCCTGTCACTTTTTAGCTTCATCTCACTTATTAGAGACCTTAGATGGTATAAACTAGCATGATTCCTTTGCAGTCTGTGGGGCTACAACATGAATACATAAACTAAAGAGCAGACCAAGATGATTTTAACAGAGTTCCCATGGCCCCTGCCTCTCACAGAGCTGAGGCTTAGAGGAGCCTTTTCTTTCTCAGAGCACTGTGAATGTAAACTTTCCCTGACACTGACTTGTGACTTAACAGTAGTTTCCAAGTGAACTTGGGTCTAATGAGTATGTCAAGCTTTTTGCACTCCTAAAGTAGCTTGGATTTTCTGGTTAGAAAACTTGCTGTGATGTCAAGTGAAGGTCTGGCACGTTTCCCAGTGGAACAGCGTGAGAAGGATTCCAGGGGGATGCTGAATGGGCAAGGCACAGGCATACTGTGCTCTCCTGCTTCCTGGGATAGCTGGCAGCCCAAAAGACCAGGTAACTCGTTATTGCAGGGCTATTTTCCATGGGAGGGAAAGTCTTAATTCAACTTTAACTTCCACTACTGCTGTGCCCTCTACAGCTTAGGTATGTATGTGGTTCATTCACTGTTAGCAGGAGGGAGGGAAGGACGGCACTCTGAGGCTGTGTGAATTGGACTGTCAAAGCATCATGCTGGAAGCACAAGCAGCTGTTGGAAACGCAGTGAAATCACAATCCAACATGCAGGTGTGCTTAGATGTATGCTCCAACTGTGCCACAATATATTTTTCCATCTGTTTTCTGCTGTTTTGAGAATGTACTCTATTGCTAAATCAAGTAATGTGAGCTTGGAGAAGAAAAATCCTTTGGGTTAAGGCTTTAGAATAAGAGAATTAATCTGGTTTTGAAAATCCTGTGCTTTCGTCATTTACTCAGTTTAGAAGATTAATATGGCAAAATATTTATTAAAGTTGATATAGGCACTAGGCTATAGCTTCCTTTTCTCACACGCTCATACATTAAAATTAATAGGAAAAAAAGCTCCTAGCAGTTTAAACAGGATTTGTCTATATGGCACTAGAAGTAGGAGTCTTTCCTTATTTCTGTAAATTATTTAGCTGCCATACAAATATTTAAAACCTCAAAATTGCAGATGGTCTCTTTTTATTTTTTTTATTTTGTTTTGCTTGCTTACTTGTTTGCATTTTAAACACAGTTGTAACTTCAGGTGCTGTTGGTATCTCTTTAGAGAAGCCTGAGTGTCTTTCCTTGCAGTGTCATAAATGTATAATGGCTTCGAGGTTATTTTGCCAATGCTGATCATAGTTGCTAATCACTATTGAAAGAGAGGCTAAAACATAGGTGCCATAATTAGTCTATAGGTGGGGTGAATTTTGGAGTTTTTGTGGGGACACCACATTTCCAAGTCTGGATTAAACAAAAACTGAGTAAAGGTGGTAGAAGGTGTGTTGATAATGTATTGGCAAACATCTGTATATTTACATGGAAGTTTATGCTTTTGTCATATGCTCATGAGAAGTATATTTACCTCCTTTACACTGAAGGAAAATTAGAACTGTATTATAGTCCATATGTGACTGTTTCTACTGCAAGTAAAAGACTTGTTTGGGAACTTGATTTTCTTTCTTTTGAACTTCTCCAGCCTTCCAATAGCTGCCAGACCATCCAGTGACTAGAATATCTGTTTGCCCACAGAAATAACTTGATTTTCTTCCATGCCTCCATAATGTGAGACACCATGTTCTGCTACAGAGCACCCTAACAGCATGTGCCGTGTAACAAACGTAGACCACTAAGGCTCATTTTGTGAGTGTCCCTAAAACCTATTATGACCTGTTCCCTAGCCTGGTGTCACAATTTAGGAGTTGTTCCTGTATTCAATGAATGTACATATAAATGCCTGCATTTGTAGCTTAAATTCCTAGAAGTTATTTTTAAGGAGTGTCCCAAAATTACTTTATGTCATTTAAAATCAAGTAACAGTCATTGTTGTCAGTATCAAGACAAGGAGATAAAAACGTAGCAGTTTTTAGCTCTTAGAGCCTTTTCTCTGCCATGGAGTACCACTGGTAAGGTGTGAGTCACACAGGGTACTGCAGTTGAACTCTGTTCAAAAAGTAGCAGGAGTTGATTTGGACAGGAACTTCTAAACACATTGTGATTCCCAGATCTCAGTTACCTCCCCAAGGCCTAGTAGAGCTTCTCTGCTGATTAGTTATATGCCTATAGACCGTCCAGGTGAGAGTGATGTGCCCTGCTATCTCAGTGGCTACAGTGCAACGCAGTACTCGATTGCAGACTGGCCTCAGGCATGGAGTCTGGTAAGAGCTAGTACCAACCTGCACAAAGGGCAGCCTGGGTTTCCTTGTTGCTGTTGCTTGTCAGAAAGGAAAGGTAGAAGTAGCATAGACCAAAGATACTTTTAGGTGGAGCATCTAGAGGATCCCAAGGAAGTGGCAATAAATTTAATATGGAAAGATTCAAGAGTTTTCATAATTAAAGATGCAGGACAGATAAGTGAGGAGGCATTAGCTCCTTCATGTGACATTCCCACTAACAGTACAGGGCAGTAAGTTCTCACACAGCTGGTTAGAAATTCCTGTTCCATGGGTTTATGTGTCAAGATGAAATGAAGTAGTCAATAAGAGGAGTCTGTCCTCATCCCAAACTAGTCAATGTCTCTGTTAATATCTTGGATGAAAGAATAATACAGGCTTTATATTCTTGGACAATCAGAGGGTGAAATAGACTTCCAGTGCTCTCAGAAAATATAATTGGGATTGAAAACTATAGGACTGGTGGCCTGAAGTAAATAGTAGAGAGTTCAGTAATGACAGAGAAAGCGTGACACTTTGTGAGAAAAAAAGAGGTGGGAATAGTATTCACTTATAAGTTGGACTGGGAGTTGGCCTAGATGATCTCCAGAGGTCCCTTTCAACCCCAACCATTCTGTGGTTTTGTGATAAGCTTAAACCTGAATCTACACTATGAGAGTGCACCAATAGTCTTGTGTAGCAATGTACAAGAATAGCATAAATTATTACAGAGAGCCTTCCAATCTATTCATTTCTACCCCATCCTGAAGTGGAAGATTATATCCAGTTTTCAGCAGCAAATACTGACAGAGGGGCACTTCCTTTCAATAACTGAGAACTGTGAGCCAAGCAACAGAGGTTTAGAAAACAGAGCCCACGATAGACTGAGAGACTACTTCATTCAGAGAAGAGGAAGCTGCAGCACACACATTAAAATACATTGGAGGTGGAGGAAAAAAGGCAGGCAGTGAACTGCTTTTCATCCTGTATGAAGGAATCAGTTTCAAGGGTTTGTCTGGTGGGTCCTGAGCTCTGGAATATAAACACAAAAGTGGAAAATGAGACGATATGTTGAAGGGTTTAGAGCATCTGCATGGCTAAAAGGAAAACCTGTCTAGGAGGATAAATGAGCATGGGAATGTTTTTTCTGAGGGAGTTTGGCTGTCTTCATCACTGGAGGTTTTCAACTACACAACAATTCTTGAAATGGTTTAGACCTTTCCTAGCCTCATTTTAGACCTGGTTTATGTAATTTATGTGTTATGTAATTTAAAGACTATGATTAATTTTGGTTGTTGAGACCAGGTACAATTGCCAGACAGTTTTAGTATTCCTTGCTGCTTTCTGTCAGTCCCAAACCAGCAGAGACTCTTCTCTGCTTCTCTCTTTTCTGGCTTAATTTCTGGTCCTTTTACATGTCTCTCCACTTTATGAGTAAAAGAAATGAAAGAGGGGAAAAAAGAATGAAGGATTCAGTGTGGATTTTATTATAGTCCTTCAATATTTTGTCCTAAACAGAATGAAAGATGGAAAGGAGAAAAGGCTTTTCTTTCTAATCATCTAACTGTAATCTTACTTTTTTTTCTAGTGTACCCCTGGTTTCCAGTGATCGCATAGTCCCTACATTCATATTATTGTTCCAGCAGCTTGATTCTGGGATATTGTGGTCCTCCCACAGCACCACTAATGCTGTGGATATTCTTCAGGGGGACTGGTGCAGTATGTTGCTTTTATGCCTAATAGAGATGGAGTTTTAGTAGGTATTTTCTATGTTGACTTACCTGCTTTCATAACTGCTTTTCATATTGATTGACAGCACTACTGACGAATGTCTTACTACATGGAATGGTCTTGGAATGCAAGCACTGTTCAAAAGACCAAATTTGGATGAATTTTTACACAAATATTTGATATCTTGCTTTTCTGTTCCTTGCCCCCACTTGTAGCTGGCTGTGAGGTGGTTGGAACACAACTGCCGCTACCAGTACATGGATGAACTTCTCCAGTATGTCCGCTTTGGCCTTATGGATGTGGACACACTGCATACCGTAGCTCTTTCTCATCCTCTCGTCCAAGCTAGCGAAACTGCAACAGCACTTATTAATGAGGCCTTGGCTTACCACCAGAGCATCTATGCACAGCCGGTCTGGCAAACCAGAAGGACGAAACCTCGCTTCCAGTCAGACACTCTCTACATTATTGGTGGGAAAAAGCGTGAAATCTGCAAAGTGAAGGAACTGCGGTACTTCAACCCGGTAGATCAAGAGAACGTTCATATCGCGGGGATCGCAAACTGGAGCGAGCTGGCACCCATGCCCGTCGGGAGGAGCCACCACTGTGTGGCTGTCATGGGAGACTTCCTTTTTGTCGCCGGTGGGGAGGCAGAGCACTCCACGGGGCGCACTTGTGCGGTGAGAACTGCCTGTCGCTACGACCCCCGCACGAACTCGTGGGCTGAGATAGCTCCAATGAAGAACTGTCGGGAGCACTTTGTGCTGGGAGCGGTGGACGAGTACCTCTATGCAGTAGGGGGCAGAAACGAGTTGCGTCAAGTGTTACCTACAGTGGAACGTTACTGCCCCAGGAAGAACAAGTGGACCTTTGTACAGTCCTTTGATCGATCGCTCTCGTGTCATGCAGGATATGTGGTGGATGGTCTTCTTTGGATATCAGGTAGAAACAGTTTCACACAGTTTGAGGTACTAACAAAACACCGAAATACTGCCTCGAATGAAACTAATAAATCTTCCTTGCTTTTTATGTCAGGATAACTTTTGTCTTAGGAGATGGGTATTTCGAAGAATTTAAGCCTGGAAGCATACAATCAAGCCTGATTAGAAGTATAGAAGCATAATGTTGCCTCTACATATTTTTTGTCTGCTGAATATCTCTGTGTTTCAAAGCTGCATATATGCTAAGTCCAGCCGCTATTCATAAATCACAGTGAATTGGAATGGTAATGCCCTTTTGGGCAAATTTAACATGAGAAATCCTGTGTGCTTCCTATAAACAAAACCCAAGACCTGTTTTTTCTAGTATGATCTGGTACCACTGCATTTATTCCTGATAATGAAATGGAATATCAAGTACGGGTTGGCTTGTGCTGATTCAGGGCTTGAAGTTAGAGGTATGAATTGCTCCCACTTGCTCTTCAGGATAACGTAACTGGACAAAATGACCTTCATTAGAAACCATGCATGCCTCTGACTGTAGCAAGTGCACAGGACTGCCTCAAGGTAGTCATGGCTTTGTGGCACAAACAGATGGAAGTATAGGGTTGTGATCTTAAACTAACATATCTTTTGCAGCTCTGTCTGATACACGTTTAAATTTATACATGCACAGTGATGGGAGTTGAGGACATTGTGTCATCAGCCCCTGTAGTGACTTTTCTGGTATTAGTTACTTTGGAATAAAGTCAGTGCTGTCTGTGGAAGGTTTGACAGGAAAAGATCCATCTTTTAGTAAGAAGCGTGTCATGGAAAGTTATGAAGCTGTAATATTTATTGAGGAAGTTAATGAGTGAATGGGGCCAGCCCTTGAGAAAAACGTTCAGTGATTGCCATCTTCATCTCCTCTGGAGATTTTAATACGGTCTGGGATGCCTCTGGTAAAAAGATGATATATGAACGAAAGATTACTTAGCTACTTAGGTCTTTGCCATGCTTCTCAAGGTAGTCATTCAGGTTAGCAGAGCAACTCGCAGGTACACATTTCTGCCTGTATGGATTTAGGTGCCATTTGGGGATGCACTGCTAAGGACAGGTGGGTGAGGCAGCAGGTATTTATTTTTATACATATACACTGAAATAATGAATGATGCCTTTGGAATTAAAAGCATGAAAGAATGCAATCACCAAGATCCCTGGCAGGTTCTTTGGGTCACGTTCTTCAGCAACTGGTGTTGAAGGAGTCTTGTAGAGTTTGTGCTGTGTGTTAATCCTGAAGTGTGCATGTGGTGGGCTTTGAGTCCCAGGTATAGTACAGAAACAGGGCTTCTGCTTTAGGGTACCAGCTGGGCATGTTCAGAGCATTTGCCCTGGTTATTCGCTACCTTTTGTATTTTATTGGTGGAGAGGGATGGTGT
This sequence comes from Zapornia atra, assembly GCA_013400835.1. NCBI lineage: Eukaryota > Metazoa > Chordata > Aves > Gruiformes > Rallidae > Zapornia > Zapornia atra. The sequence continues at coordinate 82,722 of VZTU01013861.1, forward strand.
GTCTGTGGTGAGCAGTTCACATGCATGGAAGCTACTACTGCTGTGTCTTGATTTTTTATTTTGAATTTTCTCTTGTGGTTTACCTTTGTCAGTGTCTATGAATAACAGGGATTTTTTTTAAGGAAATTGTTTTAAACACATTTGTATAAAATTATTAAATAAGCACTGGAGATATCCATTAGAGTATGGTCCCTGTTGCAGCACATGAAAAAAGTAATTTTTTTCCTTAATTTCATTTTTTTTCTGGAAAAAACCCCAAAACAACACAAGTAAATACTTGATAAGTATTTTTAAATAAAATGTGGGACTGGTTGAAAATTACTTTTAATCTTTCCAGATATGCTAGGAAAGGGGAAATCATGCTGAGGATTAATTAATATGCTTAGTTACGTAAGTGAAGTGCATGCCTGCCTCTGTGTTTAAATACTATCTGCATTTATATAATGAAGCAGTGTGATACTGTATTCAAGGATATGCCTCTATACAGCTCTAGCATCAGGGAAGGAGGTAAGTGGAAGCCTATTAGGTGAACTCTTTAAAACTGGGCAAAACAGCAAAAAATGTTAGCAGTCTTTTTCCATTTATATTTGAAAATGTTACTGATCTTAATTTCTGTTGTGAAGTCAAAATAAGGAGCAGTGTTTTGGCAGTGGAATAAGATAGGACTTTTTGATTGTATTTTGTATAGTTTTTAAAAAGGTGCTTAGCAGTTATGAGTTGGTGGATTCTTACAGGAGCATACTATGTGATACTTAAGTAGGATATTGATCTGAATTATGTATGCACAGATTGAAAACTGGGTCCTGTGTATTGAGTAGAGTTATTTTATAAATAAAAGTAGATGGATATGCAATAACTGTAGCTAGCTTTCTATTATTAATTAATTGCTTAGGGCCAGAATAGCTGAATGTACTTGTATATTCAGGGGCAGGGGACTAGTACAGAGAAATGTAGTATTGTTCCAAAAATATCAGTAGTCAGTGCTGGAAAAAAACCCCACTGTTCGACATCAAATATAAGGTGTTAGCATAAGAGTAATCAGCGATGCAGGAGGGAACCTCATTTTGAAGTATGTGGCCTAAAATTAAGTAATTAAAAAATTAGCCTGAGTTAGGGATGTTGCTGAGCTGTATCCCTGCTGCTTTTTCTGTGAAATACAGGTCATCAGCAAGAGCTCTCAAAGTCAGTCCACTGCTACCAGCTGGCAAGGTAGCCATGAAAATATGCCCAGCTTTTTAGTAAGTGAATAAATTAAGTAGTGATAATACGAGTTTCCAGCCCTTGTGTTTGTGGAGAGAGCCATCAAAACCCGCACGCAGACCGTTTATCACCAAGGATCGGCTTCTCTGCCATAGCCCCTTGTCTTCTGAAGGCTTTGCTAACCAGAAGCTGACTAGACTTAAGGGGCTTCTCTTGTTGTTATTTTTTGGATTAATTCTTGGCTTTACTTTGCTGCTCCTTTGGGTCAAATACAAGAAGGAATCAAAAATAGTAGAGCATAAAATCATGGCAAAGGTAGGAAGGGAAGTGTGTTAAACAAAATGTCGTAAGCCCACGCTGGCGTTTCAGGTGACAGAGGGGCCTCCTCAGCAACCAGCACCCCTCTGGGGTTTTTAACATCCAAGGGAGCCTTCTGTGCTCCGGAACCCCTTGGACCCTCTGGTCAGCACAAACCAGTTCAGCTCTCCAGTTTTCTGAGTTCCATGTATTGTGCAACATGTTTTTATATTTATGTCTTTTTTTTATATATATATTTTTTTATATTCACAGCCCACATTTTATTTTATTTTCTTATTTTAAAAAGTAGATGAGAATTCATTAAAAGAAGTTCTCTGTATTGACAGTACAGCATCGGGCAGATGGTTTTGAAATGTTATAGAAAGATGAATCTTACAGGCCCCAGTTAACATCTGACACCGTGACCCGTTTCACAAACAAATTGCATGCCACATGCTTGAAAAGTGAAGTATTTGAGTGAAAGAGAAACAAAATGCACCAAACCCTTTGGAGTTCAGCATTACTAACAATCATTCCCCACAAAAGCAGGGAAATATTTTCCATAAGAGTAAGGACTTGAACTGTGCCTGTTTCCCTGCATCCTCTGTGGTGTGCACATGCAGATCTGGGGACCCGCTTTCCCATATACACGTTAACCTTCCTCCTCCCGTATCGCTGTAGTGCCCGTGGGGACAGAGAGGGGCAGGGAACCTCTGCCAGGCGGTTCAGCTCTGGGCCATTCCTGCACCTGCAGATGGGGATAACAAGGTTTCCCCTCTGCCTCGAGTGCTCAGGAGATTAGCACATGAAAAATCTTCTCTAAAGCAGAGTATTATGCTGTTGTTTCACGGAGGTCTGAGTCGCCTGACCTTAAGTGTGTCAGCTAAAATCACATCTTGACATGCACATGGAAACTCAACTGAAGGGGGTTGGGTAGACAAGTCAACCCCATACAGTTGCTTCACATGTAACAGCTTTTTCTTCAAAAGTCAAGATTCTTTTTTTAATTATTATGTTTTCCTTAACAGTGGAAATTTTTAACAAGGAAATGATGAAGATCGTATGGCTTGGAGAATTATTCTGAGTTTGAAAGTAGTTCTGGGGGAAAAGTATTACCTTCCTATCAGTATGCTTTTTCGTTGTGAGGAGAAGAAAATTTTTTTCTCAGTAAATGCCTAAAATAATGTTCTACAAAAATAGATCTGGAATAAATAGGAATCTGCAGCATCAAATAAAATCAAGTTTTGCTTTGCGGGTGGCAGAGCAATTGCCACGAACGGGAGCTTAACAAGTACATAGAAATTGCCTTGGTGACCCAGTCTTACTCTGTATATAGAAAGGGGTTTATTTATTATATTTGAATAAAGATAACGGATCTCTCACCTTTCAGGCATGGACATTATAGGTTTTATGCCATTGATTCTTCTTAGATTGAACATCGTGTTTTGATGAGGTTTTTAAGGAAAAAAACCCAAAAAAACTCAACACACAAGCAAACTATGGCTTGTACCCCTCTTCAGTGCAGCTGGGTTGCAACCGACGTGTAACAGAGTTAGAGCTGCTGGAGGTGTCTGCCACTGGACTCATTAGAGTGGGAAAATATGCTCCAGCTCAGCTGTCCTCATGGCATCTGGGCTGGTTGAGCTAAAAGGCAGAGGGCTTGCACGTTGGGGAAGGATTATCTCGTGTTTAACACACAGACATGTAAGAGAGGAGAGATTTCTATTTTAAAACAGCAGGGCACCTTGGGGCGTATGTCATGAGTTTCTATATATTCCCTGGATTTGCTGGAATGAAATACACGTGGGAGCTCTTTGCCAACATGTAGTTTTACACGTCTCCCAGCAAACTCGGCTTCGTTCGTGCAACCTAGCACTTGGGGACTTCAGAGAGACTTGTGAGATTTTCTGGGGGATTTGGACTGGATTAGATTTCTCAAGTCAGATGGGGTCTGACTAGGACATGTTATAAATATGGATTAAAAATTTTTGATTGGGAAAATGGAAAATGTCTACTGCCTCCCACCCTTTTCTTTTTGGGGGTGTCTGTATTGAAGGTGCTTTCCAGTGCAGTTTGTGGACTGCTCAGGGGATTGGAACAAGCCAAAATACCACCCATGCATGGGGAAGGGCTGGACAAGGTGGGGCTTGTGCTCCTGCTGGACTCCTCCATGTAGAGGGTCCCACTGTTGCACGACTTGGGAACGTATAGGCTTTGGAGGGCTTAAAAAGTAAGGTTTACATCCTGCAAGGGAGTGAGCAATGGTGGTTGTGGCAGTATAAAAATGTTGTAAGCCCCGGGTTGGATGCTGGGCTCCCTGTAAGCATGTTCTCACAGCTCCAAGTGCAAGAAAAACACGGGCTTGTCCTGAGAGTGCTTCTCAGTGCCCCTCCTGGAAACTCCAGTCCCCAAAGCAAGCTGCTCATCTCAGAGCAGTGCACTCATTGCTCTCAGTTTATAAAACCCAGAGAGCGCTGACCAAACTGTAAATTTTCTGTCATTTACCCAGCCAAACATGTTGGGTTTTTTCACTCTTTCCTTAATACCACACTAGCTGCTATTGCCTGACATTAAATTTAATAGCATGGCTTGTATTTTTAAATACTTCTTATTAAGATGTCTCCGTGCCTTTCCCCTCCTGTCCTTATAGCAAGCACTGAAATTATCTCGGAATTACCTCTTTCTTTTTTTTTCTGAGAAAGTATGTATTATTTTTAGTACCATTTAAACTTTTTTCCCCCCTTTTCCTGTTTTTTAACAGACTATTGCTCTTCTTCTGCCCTTTCCCAGCTGCCTGGAGTATTTAAAAAAAAAAAAGTTCAAGAGGACATTGCAGACTTGTTAAATTTGAATTTTGGCAGAAAATTTTAAACTTTTGCTATAGCACTTCAAAGTTAGGAGGAACTTGAGTTTGAAAATTGATGCAGATATAAGATGGCATATTTAATGACAGATGTATCTATAGAAACCTGTTAAGATGCAGATTATCCCCCTGGGGAGGGGAGATCAAAACTGCCAATCTATAAAATATACTTGTTAGGGGAAGGCATGGAATCTATCTCTGCGAGCACTTTGATTGCAGGGGACAGTGTAGCAGCATGTGGCATCATAACCTAAGAGCAGACAAATCAGCTTGATGACTTTCAAAGCCAAGAATACTGCTGGAGGCAAGGGTACTCCAGTCTAGAAGAAATTAAAACATATAGAGACTGTTATTAATTCCAGATCTATTTTTGTGTAGTCAAATCTGTATGCAAATCCTTAGCATCTCATTTTGGCAGATTAATCTAAAAGTGAAGAGCGGAATGTGAAAGGAATGTAATGATAAAACACCACAGATGAGCAATATTGCTGGGGAAAAAAAATGTAAGCTGTGTACTTGATATGAGGGGCTCTTTGTGAGGAGACACAAATAATTTTGCTTATTTGATTATTTCATTATTTTAGGAGCAAGCACCCCCCCTTCTTTCTCTTCTTCTTCCACCTCTTTCCCCCCACATTACGATGTCCCTTCTGAATGGAAATACATGACCCAGCGTTGTGTTTCCAATGCACTTGCTGTAGTTTAACATTCTGGAGGTAATCATCCAAATAACTATAATTTTTTTTTTTAATTTATTATTTTTCAAAATACTAATCTGACATCTCATTTTTAAATCATTATGCTAGCAGTGAAAATAACTGTGTAAAAGAAAATGAAATTACAAAACAGATACTAGAAAAGATTGTTTTGTGCATGTGGCTGATGGCCACTAACACTACGCTGCCGTGCAGCCTTTGGCAGAGACAGCTAACAGACTGTGAGATTAGATGTGGGAACAGTACTGGTGTGGGTACTTCACAGGTGCTGTGCTGGACAGTGTGGGGCATAGTGTGATGGCAACAGTTTGGAAAGGCTGCATTGCATCTCATCCCTCTTGCAGCCTGTGCATGTCTCTGAGCTGGGAACCTGTGCTGCTGCCTGTGTGTAGGGCCCCCGGTACAGCCCGATGCTTGCAGAGATGCACCCAAGCAGCCAGCGTTACTCCTCTGTGCTACTGCAGAGGAAGACGAGGTTCTTGTATAGGCTTGTCTGTAGGTTCTGCTGCCCATTGATCAGATTCTTGGACTCACCCAAGTTATTTCATATAATCAAAGAATGGCTTGGGTTGGAAGGGACTTAAAAGTTTCCAGGGACACCCTCCACTAGCCCAGGTTGCCCAAAGCCCCATCCAGCCTGGCCTTGAACACTGCCAGGGAGGGGGCAGCCACAGCTTCTCTGGGCAGCCTGTGACAGGGCCTCACCTCACTCATAGTAAAGAATTTCTTCCCAGTATCTAATCTAAAGCTACCCTCCCTTACTTACAGGGAAGAATTTCTTCCTAACATCCAATCTAAACCTGCCCTTCTATAGCTAAAACCCATTCCCCCTTGTCCTGTCACTACACTCCCTGATAAACAGCCCCTCTCCATCTTTCATGTAGGCCCCTTTAGGTACTGGAAGGCTGCAATAAGGTCTCCCCGGAGCCTTCCCCAGGCTGAACAAGCCCAACTTTCTCAGCCTGTCTTCATTGGAGAGGTGCTCCAGCCCCCGATGACCTTTGTGGCCCTCCTCTGGACACGGTCCAACAGCTCCATGTCTTCCCTGTACTGGGGCCCCCAGAGCTGGACACATTTGAAGTGATCAGAAGGTACATCTATGTTAATGAGTAGCTCAGCCCAGTAGGAGCAGATCAGCCAGCAAGAACTTGGTGGCTAGTTCTCTACATCTGCTCTATGTATGGTTCATGTCTTTTTGCTTTGAACTAGATTTATTCTGATCCTCTGGACCAAACATTCCCAGCACTCAGTTGGTACAAAACCAACTGAAAGACCAGCTATTATTTCACACCCCTGTGCCTCTGTTTTGAATCGGAGCACAGCTGGTGCACATCTGGAGTGGAGATTCTGGTTTAACTTGAATGCACACCAGTACCACCCTACGGCCTGAAACAATGTGTGAGAGGTCGGGGAGTTGCTTCAAAAATCACAGTATGGCTCTGAACCAAAATGCTGTGCCAGGTGCAGCTGGAGGCTGGCAGAGTGAGGATTCCTCAGCATGGGGGGCTGGTCCAGGGGTAAATGAAAAAAACACCAATCCAACAATAATGGGCCTAGTATGGCTGGGCAGCCGGCAGGAGTGCGAGGAGCTCTGCCAGTGCACTGTCTGAAACAGGGGATGTCCTCACAAGAAGCCAAGAATAAACAAATGTAATGGCAGACAGATTATATTTCTTTCATTCATTCCTGTGGATTTCGTCCATCATTGGCACATGCTGTTAAAGCTGTAATGCAAGAAGTTTGTGTGTCGATAGGAGCTTCTTTGGTGTGTGGCCACTTGTGTTGCCCTAGTTAAGCCCAGAACTTCTGGTAAGATGAGAGGTGAGGTGCAGCTTGCAGGCATGTTTCTGATTCCATCTTCTCACGGGCCCAAACTGGTGACAGAGGGAGACTGGGACCTGTGGCAGTGCTGCAGTGACACCATGTCCCAGGGAGGCTTGAACACACTCAGGAACATGCTTACACTGGTAAGATTACAGGTTTGAGACTGAAGAATTTTTCCACCAGTTGACTTGGTAAGCTTTGCCATTAGAGTATGGAATGATTGGAGAGTAGACACATACTGTGTTGAGGGAAACAGTTGGCTTGAGGCATCTGCTTTGGTCAGACTATTCTGGGCTTTCCTGAGGTGCTTTATACCTTGCTTTCCAAACATTATTGAAACGTCCATATGCTGGTGGTGTTTCTGGTCAGTGTGGAGGAATGTCCAAACATAACTAACTAAGCCCAGAGATGCTCTCTCTGTAGTACAGGCTAAATACAGAGTTTCCTTCAAATATATAGGTGAGTGCAGTTGCACAGGGTTGTGCTGTGCTTTCCAGCTGGCAGTGATATCCCACATCATGCTCCTAGCTTGGCAGAGCTTCTCTCTGACCTCTTCCTTGTTTCTAATGCGATCTCACCTTCTCCTCCTCCCTTGAATTGTGTCACATGCCACGTGCTTCTTGGAACAGGGGCAGGTTTCACCTTCCTGTCTTGTCAACAGCTGAATGCGCAGTCATTTATAGACACAGCAATTTTTACCTCATTTTTAGCCCACAGAATTAGCTTTACAAAGGGAAATGTGTGTATGTGGAGGGTGTTTGTTGTCGCTGTTTTGTGTTTCTAGATGTTTGGGAAACGCGGCGCTTAGTCCCTTGTAACTGGATTAAAAAGTGCATCGGAACATAACTGTAAGTGGTGGCATGCAATGTAATTATGAGCAAATGACCCCTAGAACTGGTTGTTTTGCTATACCTTATCTTGGCCCTGGTTTTGCTTATATGAAAAAATGTAACCTGTATAAACTCTTTCATAGGAGGAGTTACAAATACTGCACAGTATCAAAACAGGCTCATGGTCTATGATCCCAAGCAGGTGGGTATCTGTGTCGTGTGTGTTTTTCTCGTACGTTTTACTTCAAACAGGTCTCTTGGCAAATATGGACAGTCATTACTTTTTTTAAAGGCTAAGAATACTGACCATTTGAATTAGCAATGTTTTAAATTCACTTTGTGAATTCACTGTGTGAGTTTAACAGAGTAATGGAGATCCTGGATTTTTATTATATTTTTTTAAGCCTGTAGGTGTTAGAAACCTCTAGATTAAATATAGAAATGTGCTTTAAATCCCCCAGATTTATCAGTATTTATTTTGCTTGCTCTTTTTTTTTGTAATCCAGTAGCCCAGGGCAATGAATCATAGAATTGCAGAATGGTCTGGGTTGGAAGGGACCCCAAGGATCATAGAGTTCCAACCCCCCTGCCACAGGCAGGGCCACCAACCTCCAGGCCTGGCTCTACCACCACCACCTCTCTGGGCAGCCTGTTCCAGCACCTTACCACTCTCTCTGTAAAGAACTTACCCCTAATATCTAATCTAAATCTTCCCACCTTTAGCTTTAATCCATTCCCCCTTGTCCTGCCATTATCTAGCCTTTTAAAAAGTTGATTCCCTTCCTGTTTATATGCTTCCTTCAGGTACTAGAAGGCTGCAATGAGGTCCCCCTGCAGCCTTCTCTTCTCCAGGCTGAACAAGCTCAGCTCCCTCAGCCTCACAAAACTGCTCCTTGTCATTGGCATTTCTGCTTTGAATTGCATACACGGGCTTTTTGTTTTCTGCATACTTTCCAAACTATACTACCTGGCCATGACTTATTCTGCTGACTGCAAGGGTGCCTATCATTTCATTACCCAAGCACCTAAAATATCTTTTAGGGATTATTTCATAAATTATGTATGTGTTTTGATTAGGTTAGCATGGCTCAGTAACCATTTCAGAGGGTTAGGGCATGGTTATGCCCTCTTGCTTGTATTAGGAATTAAAAGCCCTAAGCTTGCAATCAGAGTTGCATAGCCTGATTTACACCCACGTGGAAGAGTATTGACTTTACTGATTGTAGGATAGGGGCTTTGATTGCTGTATTTGGAGTCAAATTGTGCCAGGCAATACTTCTGTGTGGTTCCCATTGACTTTTTAAAGCACAGCCCATCTACGGGTCCTGAAGCGGAAAGCGGCAAACGCGCCTGTCTCTTTGTGAGGTGCAGTTTTATGCATCGAGAGCACAAACGCTGATTCTGTCCTAAATCCAAGCAGCAATTACAGGCAGCAATCTTTCTTTGCTCATGGGAGTGAAGCTCCTACTTGGATACTGTCTCTACCGTGTATCTTTTGCTTTGACTCTTTACTTGCTGACGTGAAAGTTGCACCCCAAAATACCAGCGGCAGGGTCACTTCAGCACGCCGTGCCGATGGTGAGAAACCTGTCCTGGCACATGAAGAGTTAAAGGCAGTGTGTGCACTCGCATTCTTCAAATGAGGTCCACTTCGTGTTTGTACACACAAGTTCTTTTTAAAAATTCTGCTGGCATATTGTTTACGGTGGGTACTGGAAACCATCACATCTGCTTGCATCTCGCACAGAATCTCAATAACTCTATCATTCAGCACCAGCGCTTGCTTCTGCGCGAGGCCTTTGTGGCGAGTCGATAATGCCTGCCATCTGCCACAGAGCACACAGCTACCTGCCAACAAGCCGGCTGGGGTGACCTCTGCTTCCCCACCACTGATTAGTATTCACACGCCGGCTTATTAGAAATGACCCCACCAGGCCCCTCTGTTTCTTTGCCTTTGCAGCGCTTTGCGGCTCACCTGGCAGGCACTGCAGTGGAGGAAGCTAAAGATATAATCAGGGGATGCAGGCAGGCTTTGCAAAGCAGATGGTGTCTATAGTCTGGTGTTAAGAGACCGGACTACTAATGCAAACATTAATGCCTAATATTCAACTATTGCGCATTGAAATGTATAGCTATATAGGGGGGAGGTGAAAAGTCACAAGTATTAGAGGCTCTCGAGTTACTGCAAGTGGTAGCATGTGTAACACACAGAATTTCCTCACAGGTTTTAACTTCTTCTCCTTAAATAAATCAATCTCATCCAGTGCCAGGTTGGTCAATTTGGTAAGCATGGCAGGGGGAATTCCTTTCTTAGCTTTAAAGTACTTTGCTTGAACCTCTCTTCTTCCATGTCCTCTTGCTCCTCCCCTGAGCAGATAGAACTCCTGAATATTCTTATCCAGGAAGAAAAATATCCAAAAGGATGTTACTACTGTGTAAGTGCCCACAAATAAAGGGTTAGCATTAAACCAAATGTGTGAATCATTTGAGAAGATTCTTTAGGAAATTGTTTTTCCCTGTTGCTTCATTCCCCAAGGATAAGATCAAATAAGCTTCAGAATAACGAAAGGTAGAAGAATGTCTCATCTCTCATAACAGAGCTAGTTGGTACAGATAATTTCAGTGCTGTATACAAAGGAGACCTCTAATAGTCTTGCTTAGGGAGGATTTCCTAACGAATTATAAAGACCAAAAAAGCTTTGAAAACTGATAAGCTAAACAGAGCAAGAAATACTATTAAATTAATGAATTAGAAGGTGAGAGCTGTAAACTGCATGTTGAAAGTCCAGTATATCTAGTCAGTGTTATAACCAACACGCACATTTGACACATGAACAACACAATTATCTACACTGATTTCTGGCCGAGGGTAAGGAGAACACCACTGACATGCTGCTGCTGTTGTACTACTACTGTAGGTACGTCTTTGACCAGTGCTGAGACAAGTTTTCTTTTCCTTTCCAGAACAAGTGGTTAAGCCGCAGCCCCATGTTGCAGAGGAGAGTGTATCACTCCATGGCTGCTGTCCAGAGGAAACTGTATGTGTTAGGTGGGAATGATCTGGACTACAACAACGATCGGATCCTGGTTCGGCACATAGACTCCTACAGCATAGACGCTGACCAATGGACACGATGCAGCTTCAACATGTTGACAGGTGAGTATTGTATACCAAAAGAGGAAACTAGCTGCTGTCAGAATATCAAACACTAATTCTTTTCCCTTTAGATATCTTTAGAATCATAGAATATACTGAGTTGGAAGGGACCCATAAGGATCATCAAGTCCAACTCTATGACTTTGCCTCAATTGCCTCTAATTTAGGGGCATGTTGGCCAATAAGACACTTTGAATTTACTGTTTTGGCATTCAGTGTTCTATAAAACCTTTGCCTTAGAACATTGTAGGATCAATGTTTAAGAAGGTGTGCATGTAATTTTACTAAGTGGTGAAAAAATTCTTTGTCATAGTATTACCAGTACTTATTTTTGATTCTCCAAAATCATATCTGCACTGATAGATTTAGCTCCCTGTTTGCTTGTTTAACAGGCAGATCCATCTCTGTCATGATAGTGTTTTGTAGTGTTTCCTGCTGCCATTAGAGAGCACTGAGCTTCATTATCCATCACTTATTTCTAAGCAATATTGTCTTAAAAAATTACCCGAAATAAGGTGTCTCTGTTGGAATCCTGTCAAGTCAGGAGTATCTCAGCTATGTATCTATAAAGTTCTTCATGATTATTACTGGGAAGAACTGTTACAGGAGGAACTTGCAAAGCACTGCAACTCACTGTTCCTGCTGCCCAGGACACCAGATTTCCCTCTGACTTGATAAAATGCCTCCTCGAATCCCTGAGAGAAACAGGCATGTGACAAGTTCTTGGAGTAGCACCACCAGCAGCTTTGCAGAAGAGGATGTAATTCCAAGGCAACGTTTATGTTAGGGTCATTCTCTTGTGATTTGGAGGTCAATTAGTCATCATACTGGCTGCCAGAAAGTTTCAGTGCAGACTGCTTTAGGAGCCCTAGAACTGGGCCTACCTCACTTTTCATAGAATCATAGAATGTGTAAGGTTGGAAGGGACCTTGAGAGGTCATCTAGACCAACCCCCCTGCAGTCAGCAGGGACATCTTCACTAGATCAGATGGCTCAGAGCCCCATCAAGCCTGGCCTTGAATATCTCTAGGGATGGAGCCTCCAGAGCTTCTCTGGGCAACCTGTGCTAATGATCTACCACCCTCATATTGAAGAATATTTTCCTAATATCCAACATAAATCTCCCCTTTTGTAGTAGTGCTACATGCCCTCGTGAACAGTTCTTCCCTAGCTTTCTTATAGGCACCTTTTGAGCTATTGGAAGGCTGCTAGAAGGTCCAACCAGAGCCTCCTCTTCTCCAAGCTGAACAAGCCCAACTGTCTCAGCCTGTCCTCACAGGAGAGGTACTCCAGCCTTTTGATCATTTTTGTGGCCCTCTTCTGGATGTGCTCCAACAGGTCCATGTCTTTCTTGTGTTGAGGGCTCATCCTCTTCAGTTGGGCATTGCATTGATTTCTGACATCTGCCACTGAAAAGGATACAAAGGATACCTAGAAACACCATGTCAGTGACATGAACATCTCACAAATAAGACAGTAACTTGTCATTTTCCCCCCAGGTTGTTTAAAAGCTTGCTGTAGTGACAACTTTGCCCTTTAAGATACGGTATTGGGTTTCTTAAACTCTGGGATCTGGAGAAGCGTTGCTGGATTTCTGAGCCAGGTCATTGGAGTACTTCATGGATACTGGGGAGAGAGGCATGGATTAAAAAGGAGTTACACATTGCCAAATGGAACTAATTTGTCATATCCCTTGTGCTCTGCAGTTAATGATTTTATTATCTGGAGGAATTGATGTCCCTTGAGAAGGATGCTATCTGATTTGCGACTGCAGAAGCGCTGGCACTGCAACACCCTCCTTCTGAAGCTGAGTCCGTACCGCTAAATGCAATGACATAGTGGCCTCTTTTCAGATACGACCTGGTGGGTTGTTTCTACAACCTGCACCTTGAGGAGCCTGCTAAGCCTTTCTCTGCATCTCTTTACCAGTGCAGATTATTTTTGAAGGCTGTTATTTATCCTTCAAAACTTCCGAATTAGTTCAGGAGCCTGTTGCTATGGGAATGAGCTTGCACAGCAGCTTCTGCAGTTTTCACCATACTTTTACTTGGAAGAACTGGGGGACACACACACAGGTGTGGGGACACTGTGAGGGGCGTTGAACTCTTGGCCTATGTGCCTGTCTGGATGTGCCATGCACAAGAGTGGCTGAGAGGCAGGTGGCGAGCTTGCCTCTCACCTATGCAATACACACGCACAAGAACCTGTGTCATTGAGGAGACAGCAGATGGTCCCCTGCACGGCCTCCGTTTATTGCTCATCCAGGGTTTGCGTCGTATTACAGAACATGCACAGGTGTTAGAAGGGTTAATTAAACACCGACAGTGGTTTCTGGTCCCTTCTTTGCTTTAGGTCAGAACGAGTCTGGAGTCGCGGTCCACAACGGCAGGATATATTTAGTTGGCGGCTACTCGATTTGGACAAATGAGCCTTTGGCATGTATCCAGGTGAGTGAGACAGGTTTCCTTTAGAGTCTTTTCCAATGGTTTTGCAAGGATACACTTTGCATGGAGGTTATTCAAAAAGGGAAATGTGTATGAAGTTGGAGAGATTAAGGATGTTTCTTATGTGGCTGCTGAACCTACTTAAAGACAGAGGGGAAATACTGTGGATATTAAAAACCTTTCCAAATGAGTCGTTAGATCCAATTATTCCAAGATATTCTAGTGAAACGGGGTTAAGGAGCCTCTCCTTTGGCAAGGTTTGATTAAAATAGTAAGTTTATATTCTCAGGTAACACTGTGAAGTTCAACAGTACAAAAAGGGTGGCAGAAATGGATGATGTGGCATGGGCTAACAATTTTTCAGCCCATCTTGTGATTTATTATCTTTCTTCTTCTCCCCAAGTTGTGTTTCTGAAGAGCAGCCAGAGTTAACGAGTTGTTCTGTGACAAAGTTCAGTCAGCCCACAACCTGCCCTAGCGCTTACTGCTTCAAAGCTTGAGTGGAAGTTTTTTGATCCCTGCTGTAGGCAATAGGTCCAAAAAAAGCTCTTCTGCTCTCTCATCTTGGATAAGAGCAGCTTGCCTGCAGATCCATGGCTTTCAGATATTCGCGTACAGAAATTGGGAATTCTTATTTTGCTGCATTTTTCTGAGTGAAGCAAATCTGCATCAAGCCATGGCTTGGATAACACCAGGTGAAACACGCTGCTTCAGATGGAGTAACATCACAGTACCAAGGTGGTGACTGTGCTCTACCAATGAGCTTGTACTCTTCTGTATCCCACATGGGTTTAAATCCTGAGTGAAAATGGTCCTGGGATCTTCCTGTCTTTAAATGGGCACTAGTCCACAAACTGGTCGTGAGCTGGCAGCCTGCCCGAGACAGTCGCCGCGCTTGAGGGGGGAAGTGTAAGAAGTGCTTTGGCAGAGCTGTGCGTGCTGCCCCTTCTCCGCTGTAGTTAGTGTGCCTGGCGTTAACCAGTAAAAGCAGACCTTTTATCTTTAAATTCAGCAAATTTGGGGTTGCATTCTCTTTTGGAAGAAAAAAAAAAACAACGCTTTTTCCATATATCTTCAAGCCATCCAGTTCTTTGGCCTTTCCAGCTTGGACAGAGCTCCCTGTATACCAAGGTAATGAATGAGTTGTGCTTTGTGGTAACAGTAGTGCTCTGGTGCAGAGTACCCTACCTGTACAGCGGCACGTTCTGCTGCCAGGAAGCAGGATCCAATGTCACCATCCGCTACTGGGAGCCTGAGCTGGCATAAGTTTTGGCTGATGAAGACAGAAATAGCTCACCCCATCCATAAATACAATCTCAAAGTTATCTGAAACTACTTTTCTGTTGGGATTCATAGTACACGTGTGTGATGTGTGCCTGCAAATTTGCTTTGGCTTTCTTCCGTTACCCCTGAAATACTTTGTACGCTTTGACCTGCAGGTGCTGGATGTCAGCAAGGAAGGGAAGGAAGAGGTATTCTATGGGCCTACGCTCCCCTTCGCTTCCAACGGCATAGCAGCATGCTTTCTTCCAGCTCCTTATTTCACGTGCCCCAACCTTCAGACGTTGCAAGTGCCTCACCACAGGATCGGCACAATGTGAGCCAAGGAACGCGCCCTTCACAGAATCCCAAGCGGGAGGGGGAAACCAACCAATCCCTGTGTATAGAAAGGTTACTCTGGATGGGTGAAAAGATCAATTCGCACAGGCTGCTGCTTTACCTTCACACATTTGTCTTAAAGTCGGATCACGGTAGGCAGGAAGGAAGCTACAAAAACTGTCTGCAGCTTCTCTCCTCTGCCTCGGGTGTAGAAACACACACATGAGAGCGTTTGGTGTTTCTGCTGGCGACTACTCGCTCCCCGTCTCTACTTCATTTCCTTATGCAAGTCCGTAAGGCATTGTGAATGCTCTCAGCTCCTCCTGGGCTGCTGCTCTTTGGAGTCTGCACGTTCAGTTGTTCACCAATGGCACTTTCAAAGCCGATAGAAAGCTGTGTTTATGTTGACAAAGATGATATAATACTATGGTAATTATGCAACTTTACTTAGTACCTTTGGCAAAAAGAATAACGAATGTGTTGACTTCTGATTCCAAACTCCATCGTTTGCAGGTTCTCATTTAATAATACTTCATTTGAAATTTAAATACTGCAAAGCAGATTAAAACAAAAATAAGAAACAAACAAGCCCTATAGGACATGAGGAACAGATAAAAATTGGCTGGAAGACAAAGTCACCAAAGCCTCATGGTTAAACCCAAGTCTGAACCGAATGTGTCTGCCTGAGAATCCACAGATTATTTGGGATGTCATTTACCAAGGTCTACTATCAAATAAATGTTACCTTCTGTCATATGATCAATTCTCCCTGACAGCTGCAGTCTTTTAATGGTGGAGAACAGCCTCTTTTCTGTATAATTAAAATGTGCTGTTTACTTAATATTTTTAATATCCGGTTTGCAAGGGGTCACCACATTTACAGTTCTCAAGGAACAGTCTCATTTTGTCCAACATATGGTCCCACAAATCACTGGTCTCCAGAGGCTAAACAGGTGTAGAGCAATGTCAATATTTATTTATTTACTCTTTCAATTTATATAGTGTGTCTCCATTCCGTGCTCCAGGCACACTCCGGTTCACAATAAATACTCTAACCTGTTCTGGCTTGGCTTTGCTTGGCTGCTGCGGCCCCTGTCTCTTATTTCCGTCTTTTACTTACGTATCTAACAACAACTTGGATGTTTGTAAATATTAACCAAGCATGTAATTAAATCTTTCTCTATTTCTGATTTACTGGGTGCTCTGCACTTCTCTGCTTTTACCTACCGATTTGTTCCCTGCCAGCGAGCTCTCTGAGCAGCCCTGGGGCATTCCTGCCGGTGCTCAGGCAAGCGCTGCGTGCAGCGCGTGCCGCAGCAGTAGCCCCTGCTTGCTGATCTCTGGCAACCAGTCTGACTTTGTCCAGTGAGTGGTGTTTCTGAATCAAATCCATCTTTTGTGGGTCTGCAGGGATGCAGGAGAGTGAACTCCATCGCCATTCCTGACTCCAGCTGGGCAGTGTACTCAAAGAGCATCGCCCTTGCTTTTCTGGGAATTTTCAGGTTTGAAAGTTTTGTGGGTTTGGTTTTTTGCTGAGCGTTCTCACTGTTGTTGCTGAGAGCAGAGCTGGCACACTCCCTTGTGTGCCAACAGTGTCTCCCTCCACGCACAAAGCAAGCCCGTGTCCAGGCAGTACTTTCTCGGTCAGCATGGGAGCTGTATAGGCTGTGCATCAGGAATTGTGTCATGCAAGGGCCAGTGCTCCCAACAGGCCCTTCACACTTCAAAAATCTGACCACTGCCCTGGGTGGGCTGTGGGGCACAAGCTGGGTCAGTATTTGAAGTTCTACTTCTGCATGGCTTGTAGGGACACAGACATTGTATGTCTTTTTGTGGAGAGGAGGGTGGCTGAATAATCAGGTGCATGTTGGGATCCTTGGGGCTTTGAGGTACCACACCAGGTGAGTGGTCGGGTGCGGAACTGCACTTGCTCTTTCCCAGGCAGTGGAGGAATTAATTTCATAGCCCTTGGAAAGCCCTGTGCACTTCCAGTCGCCTTGAATATGTTTTATACATCACCACTTCATTTCTAGCTTTTATTCCTAGGCCTCATACCTTACTGCAGCTCTAGCTATGACATCATTTCTGACCTGTCCCTGGAGAGCGAGGGATTATGGTAGCTCTGGCTGGCTACTGAGAGGTGACAGAGGGCCCAGGTTTGAGCAGTAGAGCGGGGCAGCTTCATTATGCAAAGCATCACATGCCTCTTGGATCAGGGACTGAAAGGCAAGAAAGTTATTTACCGTGTTTGTTCTGCCCTTTCAACGCCTGCACTGTTCTGGTGGTTATCACCTATTGTCTTTACTGGTGAATAGCAGTTTTAAACAGCTGTGTGACTGCATTAAATCAGTTAAGGGTACCAGAGCCTCAGGACAACACATCTGTTCCTGTTAGTGTCAGGATGCTGCTCTGGCTCTCAATCATCAGGCTCCAGTGGTTACAGAAAGCCTTTCACAGCAGCCTCTTAGCCCCCAAGTTTCTGTGCTGCGCTCTCCTGTCTGGGTCTTTTTGCTTTCATTGCAGGACCTGCGGGACAGGTGATGCTTTGCTGCACCTGGACTCAGATGATACCACATGGCCCTTGCGAGGTAAACACAACCCAGTGATTATTTAGTACCAGGTAAGAAAGAGTGGGAGAGCAGGGCTGCCTCACCGCAGGGCTACAGCTGTGTAGGAGTAACAAGTAATAATATATCATCCTGTGGCACAGAACCACAGGCTGGTTTGGGTTGGAAAGGATCTCAAAGCCCATCCGGTCCCAGCCCCCTGGCATGGGCAGTGACACTCTCCACTAGCCCAGGTTGCCCAAAGCTCCATCCAGCCTGGCCTTGAACACTGCCAGGGAGGGGGCAGCCACAGCTTCTCTGGGCAGCCTGTGCCAGGGCCTCACCACCCTTACAGGGAAGAATTTCTTCCTAACATCCAATCTAAACCTGCCCTTCTATAGCTAAAACCCATTGCCCCTTGTTGGGTCACTACACTCCCTGATGAACAGCCCCTCTCCATCTTTCATGTAGGCCCCTTTAGGTACTGGAAGGCTGCAATTATGTCTCCCTGGAGTCTTCCCCAGGCTGAACAAGCCCAACTCTCTTAGCCTGTCTTCAAAGGAAAGGTGCTCCAACCTCCTGATCACCTCTGTGGCCCTCCTCTGGACTTGCTCCAGCAGCTCCATGTCTTTCCAGTACCTCCGATAATCCTTGCCATAGCATAATCCACTGTTGAGTCCCGAGATACGTTCTCAGCTGCCCTTAGCTATAAACAAAAGGCTTTGTGCTTTTTATCCAAAGGGGAGACAGTTCCAGCAGTACCACCACCAGCCTCTTCTGCCCCTTTGGTCTCTGTGGAGTGTTTCACACTCAAGCACTGACCAAAGAAACAGTTTGATGTTAATCAGCTGCCGTGCAGCAGATCTGCTCTGTGCAGCAGTGCTTTGTAATCCTTGTGTCTCTAGCTGTGCCTTACTGTTGTCATCTTAACTTTGCAGCTTTCAGGGAATGTTCCTGACTCTCTGAATAGATCCAGCTCCTGTAACTCTTCTTCCTCTAAGTTTTGCCTTCCCTGGTTACCCTCCCCCAAAGCTGTACAGACATTTAGTACATCAGTTGCAGGATCCTGGAGAAATAGATAATTGAATATTCACACATGCAGAAACAACACAGGCAGAATGTGGAACAATGTGGAAACAAGCGCAAAAAGAGGCGGCATCTGTTTATTGAAAATTAGAATGTGGAATAAATTAAGAGGGCAAGGTTAAAACACTTCATCTGCAGGCAGAGTTTGCAGGGGAGGAAGACTTTGCAGGAAGTTTAGCACATACGACTATATAAAGGGCTTAAACAGTTTTAGTTTTGCAAAATGGGCTGACTTTCCTCCCCCCTCTCCTGCCCTGGACATATTTTAAAGGGAAAAAAAGTGTCCACATAAAGAATGGCTTTCCAACAGGGATGATTATATATAGCTGCTTCACAGTAAAGCCAGAATTAAAATGCCTAAAATGTTAACTCTTGCTGGGGGTAGATCAGTCGACGTTGCAACACAGTGCCAGGGAAATAACGTTCAGCAAGAGCCCCCCGTTCAGGCAAGGTGCCCCCCCAGGTCAGTGCTGGCCCTTTCTGAAAGGAGTCACGAATTTAGCCAGCTTGAATTTTTCCTGCCTTTTCGGGTGACATTCTGTGTGTGTGTGTGT
>VZTU01013861.1:101870-137991 GCA_013400835.1 Zapornia atra
AAGGACAGTGTCTGATGGACTGAGAAACGTGGTGAGGCCGGCGGAGATGCCAGGTTGATGAATACAGGCTCCGAGTTTTGCCATGGGTTTTAACACTGGTTTTATATCGGTACCTTTGCGGTTCATGCGCTGAGTCTCTGGAAGGTTTGTCATTTCAGAGCTGCTCGAGTAGACAAAAGCCATATCCTAGTCATTCATCATAAAACAAGCCTAATTATGCTAGGACATATTGACACTGCATCAGATTTTTAATCTTCAACATAATTTTATAACCATTGCTAACAGATGGGCTGATTACACTGAATTTCAGTTTTAAATAATAGTTAGAAATTAAAAAAATATGATTAAACTGAAAATACCCATGCATGCATAATTTCCAGGCGCTACTGAAAGAAGGAAAACCGGAGCTCAACAAACCCTCTCTTCTGGTTTCCTGAGGGAAATACGTGGCGTTTGTGGCCAGTTATCAAAGTTCCTTAAACCACCCTGAGCAGCGGATGCTGTTGGCAGCTCCTCTGCTGTGCAATTACAATGCATACGCAGAACCTTCTTCTTTCCCCAGGTCTGCTGCTCTATTCCACCATAAAAGGCATAATTTTTCCTATTTCAGCAGCTCTTTTATTGAAACAAGTGCCTTCCCCCCTCTTTTTTTTTTGGTTATTGAAAGTGAAAGCAAGTAACAATTTAAATTACCGTGTTCCTGCTCTTTAATAACAATAACAAATGGGAAATGCTTATAAAATACAGGGACAGCTTTGTAGGACTAATGGAATTTGCACGTGAATTTTCACCAGCAAGTGCCTTTTTTTCCCTCCCAGTCATTTTAAGGTTCCAAAGGAAAGGTAAGCCAGACTTCCCTCTCCCTGACATTGTTCACGATGTGCTGGACATCATCTGTTTTGTATCACAAGGTTGTTAATGGATCAGAGGTGAGGGGTGTCCTGAATTCTGGGATAGGGAACATATAAAAATGAAATACTTTCCCTTCAGCTTTCACAGAATCACAAGGTTGGAAAAGATCTTTAAGATCCTGTCCTATGCTAAACCATATCCCTAAGTACCTCATCTACCCTTTTTTTAACACATCCAGGGATGGTGACTCAACCACTGCCCTGGGCAGCCTGTTCCAGGCCCTGACAATTGTTTCTAATCTGAACCTGCTCTGGTGCAGCTTTGTGCCATTTCCCCTTGTCCTATCTCCTGTCACCTGGCTAAAGAGACTATCGCCCACCTCTCTATAACCTCCTTTCAGTTCTGTATATTGCACAAAGAAAAGGGCACACTGCTCCTCCAACCCGCTTACATCAGGGAACAGTCGTCTGGCCTATGAGATCAGCATAGAAAACACTCACAAGGCTCACACCACTGTACCTCCAGCAGGTCTCCTGCCAGCATTACTAGTGTTTCCAAAGGAAAGGAGACGCAGGGGATGGACTGTGCAGGAGGCTTGGGGGAAGAATTAGTATTTTCTTATAACTCCAGTGGGATCCCATAACCTTGTAGTGAGAGTAATTAATGTTCAAAATGGCGTAATGCCACCAACTTTTCACGTACAGAAGAGGAGGACTAAGCCCATCTGAATGTGTAACAGTTTCTCTGAATGGCATTAGGAACTTTAGCTACAACTTTTTTCAGGATGAAATTCACCCTGAATTACAGAAGGGACGAGCGCAGTGACCGCCCATCTTTGCAAGCGCTGTTATTTTTAATCACAGCTGGCACGTGGGAGCGCAGCCCCTGCGCTCGCCCCCAGAGGGGCTTTGGCACGTTGGATCTAACCTGCTTTTTAACAGACCATGGCTGTCATGTCTTGCCCCCAACACCCAGTGGGGGTTCTGGGAGACAACAGGGCTGAGAGTCAGCATCACCTTCTGCAGCAGCATGTGTGGGCAGGGGCAGGCAGAAAAGGAGGGAAGGGAGGAAGGAGGGTTTGTAGCAGTGCTGTTGCTCAGAACCCATGAGTCACTGGCCCTGTGCACCTCCCCAGTCCTCAGCCTCTTTGGAGCAGGCACGTGCTTTAAGGTCTGGCCCCTGGAACCACAGTCCCCTGCCCTGGCAAACCCATTCACTAGGGGCTGCTGTCCAGGGTGGGTGACATCCAAATGGCAGCTTCTGTTGGAATCTCTGCAGCTGGTGGCAGAGCTTGTATTAATCACCAGGCTTGAGGCTTGGTATGTACCTCTAGGAAGGTGATCTTGGGACATGCTTTTCTTCTGCTGGAAGTCACCTCAGATTTGCAGCATGACTCTCTCGCTGTAATCAACAGCCTGGTCACAGGCACACAAAAGCCTTATTTAAAAGTTTCCTTTGGACACTCACCTGGGGCACTGGAAAACGGGCATCTGAGCCTTACTGTTTAGTGGGAGGCAGATCATCCTGCAGCTGGATCAGCAGAGAAGGGCACCTGCCCAGTGCTAGCAGACGCTTCTGGTAACTCACTGCTCATTACTCCTGAGAAGCACAAACTGTAAGGTGGTGCGAGGCAGTGACATGTCTCCCCCCGTGCTCTGCAGAGGATGCTCTGCTCTGATGCTACCTGGATTTCTCCCTATACTGTCCTGACAACAGATGTCTGGGACTGCCTGTCCCAACACCCACAATGCAAAGCAATGATGACCTCCCGCTGTGCCTCCAGGCTTGGTATATGATTAACCAGTAACACCACAAGCATCTACTGGTTCCAGATTTAAAATGCTTACAAAGTACCCCCACACTTGGAAACAAGAGGTAGAGGTGAGTTTAACATTAGGGATATGCTGAGGTGTGCAAACAATTGTTGGTTTTTGCTTATTCTCTGATGGGTTGCTGTCCAGAGTCACTGCACACTGAGGTACCTGCTGGCTCAACCCTACGCTGATGTCTTTAGCTGCCCGTGCCAAGCTCGGTGCCGCCAGGCTCCTGCTCCCTGGCAGAACGATCAGTGAGGTGCTTCTGCTGTCACTGATTCTTCTCTGTCCACACACCAGCAGGTGGGAGTCACAGTTCCTGCTCCTTGTTTTACTGGGTTTACAGCAGGGCTCTGTCCTCTCCGTGGTGAGGCAGACTTCCCAGCTCCTGTCAGTGGTCGCAACCGCTGTAAAAGCTTTCCAGGATCTCCTGCTCTTTACTTAAGCAGTTCTCCAAGTGCTGTATAAAGGAGGCTTAGACATTTGTACTGTTTTTAAATCAAACTGTTCTTATGTAAAAGAATACAGAAGGGTTTAATTTAAATCATGCTCAGGCAGCACAGTTCCTTTCGCTTCATGGTGATTTTTGGCCTTTTTTTTCTATATTGTCCTTAAATCGAGCACCACCTCCTCTTCTCCAAACTGATTCTGGACTGTTGGTTTGGTGTGTACTTGGTAAGTCAGACTGGACTAGCAGTCTGCAAGTTTTCCTCTCATTAGTATTATCAGAGCTGTCAGTCACATCTGCAACTGTCCGTACCAAATAATTAGACCAAACCAGATTGCCCATTTGGCAGCGGTTGATGAATACGATGCAAAACGCTTTATTTCTGTTCGCATTAACTTCCTGACAGAGAAGAATGATAATTTTCCAAACTGTTTAAATTAGTTTCTCATGCACCAGGAGCTGTTACACATTTACATAAAGCTCTCTTGCTTTTTCAAGAACTTCCAGCCACTCCAGACAGTACCAAATGTGTCTTTAGCAATCCACTAAACATGTCATCAAATATTTTGTTATAATACCCGCTCTATCTTTTAAAAGTCAAAGGTTTTACTTTCCGTAAGTAATACCACAGTCAGACCTCTGTAATCTACTGTGTGGTAGAACTCAAATTCGAAGACATCTCTACTAATCTCACTTGGAGGAGTTAGTTATATGGAAAAAGCTTTTTTAGGAGCACAGTCCCCTTGAGATGACTGAAACTCCTCCCAGGTACTGAAGCTTACATGGAGCTACGACGCAAGTTCAGTAAGTCACTTTTGGAATGAAAAGCACCTCCACATTCCGCACCAGTAAGTAGCCTAAAGAGGCTTTTAGTTACTGCATTATCTGAAGTAACGACAGCTGATTTAGGAAAAAAGATTATCTAGTTCGACTTGATAAGATTACTGTAACAGAAGAGAAGCCGCTCTGAAAAGATTTGAGGGATTTCTGTGGAGCTATTAGACACAAAAATAATCTTTCCTTCCCATTAATATCATAAAGTTAAAATTGGAACAACTTTCAAAGTAAGCAGCTGTTCTCCAGCATTGCCATTAGGGGCAAACTACCTCCCCCGAAGCCCAGGCTGTAGTGGCAGAAACACTGTGGGAAGTGAAAGATGCAAATGCCAGAGGCATTACTGAAAGCTTCCGGAGAACTTCAGAAAAAGGTGCAGAGCTGGAGCTGTCCTGGAACGACCTGAAAGGTCATTTGGAACAGCAAAATATGTGAAAGATCCGACATTGCAGGCAAGCAGGAGTAATTGCTTGCCTGTGGTCAGATGGAAGAAATCCCCCACACGAGTATTGCCTCTACAAATCTGTCAGCTCTTCTTTTTTTCTCACACTGTTTACACCTGGTGTAAATTAGAGGGATAAATAACAGTGTCATGACTGATAACAAGCAATCCTGGGATCACTGTGGATTACAGGTTAAATTTAATAAGGTGGTATTGACAAGGAAGAGGACAGGAAACTGGAACATACCTTTTCCTTACACTACCCACAAAGGTGACAGAAGAGATTTTTACACCGCAATCTGAGAGACTTTAATGTTTCCATACAGATGGGAGGTTAAGGCAGCTCTGTACATTTTGTGCAACACATACCCGAGGCCTCCTTACAAACAGCTTCGTCACACCGGCACAGCTCCTGGCGAATGCACAGCATTCAGCAAGCTCAGTACTAGACAGCACAACTTCCCTCATTCTACTAAAATAATAAATAATTTAAAATTACAAAATACCATTTCCTTAAGAACACAATGACATTTTTTCAGAAGTACTGTGAGGAGGAGGCCAGGTCTCACTCAGTGTGAACTGAGCTTTGTGAAATCATTAGTTCTTTGAAGCCCTACCTTGTACGCTGCAGTGCCGGTGGCTGCTTGTGTCGACGTTTCACCACGCAGTCAGTACACCTGCCGTGCTGTACCGCCCGACTGCCCCGCCACAGTATATTGCCAGTTACCCCACAAACCTGGGAGATGTATTGCCACTGTAAAGATGGCCCGTGTGTTGTAGACTGTAGTTTTAGGTACCGCCAGTGTCAGAACACAGAGGAGGAAAGGGCTGATCCCCAGCACGCTGCTAACCAGTCTCGTTTTCCAGTTTTTCTATCTCATTTCGTCCGGCCTCCGCGAGGTAAGACAGGAGTCGTTTATAGGCTTCCCTGTTGAAAAAGCAAGGGAATGGAACCTGTTACTTGAACATGCTCACACACCTTTGGAGTAAAAGTACCTCATTCCCAAACACACTGTACACACACTGGGATATTAAAAGCACAGTAACTCCCCCTTTATTCAATTGTTTTGTTTGCCATGAAGCTTTAGCACGGCCAGGTTGGGGGAAGAGTAAAGATTGCATTGGTTATGGCCACAAAAGTGGTGAAGACACTTAGACATCTACTTGCTCAGTAAACTGCTGTGAATTTATTTATTTATTTATTTATTTTAAACCCTGGAGATTTCAAGGCTTAAATGAGATTGGAATTCAGACTTCATCATGTCTGCTGATTCCTGCTTGAGAAGTCTCTCTGTGAGTCATGCTACAGCACGTGGATGTGAGCCTCTGGCACAGATTTAAGACCATCTTCCTCAACAAAGGGCAACAAGCATTTTAAAATAAACCTGGAACACAGAAGGAGACTGTCACTCCAGTGGATTTGCAGGACAGTGCATGGATATGTTAGTGAGACTTTGACCTGCAGTTCATTCTAATACTCTCCCATCCTATACAACATAATTATCATTAAAGTATTGCTGCTGACATTTAGACCTATTCTAATTATAAATCTTTTTGTGGAATAGTAACTTCAGCAAACAAACCTGCACTTTTCATATTGGTTCCCTGCAGTAACCACAGTGGCCATCACCACTATGAGCATCTAATGCAACTTCTGAACTTCATTTCTTTTACATAACAGGTTTGCACTTCAGCCTCTGCAGTGAAGGCCCAGAATGTGCTAACAGAGCGTTACTCAGTGCCTGGGAGTGCAGAGAGGGACAGTGGGTATTCCTGTTCTTACAGTAGCATGTCCACAGGTCACCTGACTCTGGGAAAAGGAGTACTTCCTACATACAAATTACTAATACAAAAGATCAACAACAGATCTAACAATATCTACGCTAAGTGATGAGGCTAAAAGAAATTTAGCTCTTTGGTAATCTCCAAACACCTATTTCAGGATGCTCAACTGGTTGGTTTTTTTTTTTTTGCCCCCCCCCCCCCAAGCTCCATTCTGTAGGCAAAGGGATGAATTTACCTCATAAACAGTATAGACAGAAAGGACAGCTGGCTACAGCTACATTACCAAAAGCAAGTAGGATGCAGAGGCAACCTGGCTTCATTTAAATTCTACTGGGACCCATATCCCTAGTGTCAAAAAATCTCTCTGAAAATATTTAGCAAATACAGGTGGCTTAAAACCATGAAAGGCCTGAGCCGAGGGGGTTTCCTGGCCAAACACACTTAAAAATCGCTCAGGTTTTAGTGCCTGCGCTGCTGTCTAACACTGCTTGCTGGCAAGGGAATAAACCTCTCCTGCTCATTGTCAAAAAAAATAGTACATAAAAATCATACCTCTGTGCAGCATTTCTTCCAAGACCTTGTTTGTGCTCTGAATCCTTCAGAGACTGTGTGATCGTGGGAATCAGGCCGGCAACTAACGTCTGATCCAAGACCGCCACCATTTCTAGCGTGCTGAAAACCCGGTGATCATACAGGGCACTGTAGTCCTGGATAAACTGCCTGAGGGGGACACGGAGGCATTCAGCGCAAGGTCAAAACTGGATGCAGAGCACATGCCAAGAACAACTGGAGAGTCTCATCAGAACGAGCAATCTGGCTGCATGGCAATTTTCATACTTAGTTACGCAGATTTCTTTCTTTAAACGAAGCCAGGCTTTGGAGGGCTGATCCTAAAAATCCCACCCATCTTGGTTTTGAGCAAATCGTCAGTCTGCTGCTGTTTCACCAGGGCTGACTTGTTCCAGAGCACTGCAATTTGCAATGCCTCTGAATGCAAAGCTAAACCATGCAGTTATTGTTTAATAAAAATAATAATGATGACCAGCAAAACAAGAGCTCTCAATGCCCATCTGCAGAAATAACGCCAGCGTTCCTTGCAAAGCTCCACCGGGTCTTACGCAGGGCAGACCACGGATGGAAGCGCACCCGTTTGTCTTCCTGAGGGTTTGAGGTCTTTAAAGATCACATATCACATTCAGACCAGAGGTAACACGAGAGGGATGACACACCCTAGGAAGTGATGTATCGTGTGCAGGCTGGCATTTCAGGGAGTGTCTCTGGAGCATCCACCTAGGACACCAGCGCTTAGGTTTGCAAAATGTCTTTGGGTCTCAGCCCACGCAGCTCTTCTACTGTGAGAAACAGCATCCAGTTGCCAGAGGAATGGATTAGGTATCATTTAGATTATAATAATCTATTTTTTTTTGGTCACAAAGTTAAAACAATTTAAAAATAAAAGCTAAGCTTGTTATGTGAGGATTTGATCTCTTCAGATCGGGCACGTCTCATAGCACCTAACACCAGCCATCACCATTCAGTTTTTCCCGGTTGCAGCAGCCTCTCCAGTACACACCTTCCAAAAGAGGACCTGGCCCATCAGACAGCAGGTTATGTTTTCTCTTTTGTGCTCTGGCTTTTTGGCCAAGCTGTGTTTAAAACCAGTGCCAAAAGTACCATCATTTAAATAACATAAACAAGTGACGACGCAGTATGTTAAGGATAATTAGTTATTTTAAAAAAACATGTTTGCTGTCAATTGGCTTGCAGTGGCTTTGCTGCCAATTGGCATCTTTTCTGGTTACCTAAATACAGAAGTCAGCTGGGTGGCACGTTCTCCTCCTGACCCTGCTTGGCAGCCTTCTACCACGTACTGTACAATGTCTGTGGATAATTTTTTAACTGTAAAAGAAAAAATTCATGGGAGTCACACCGAGCTCTTGAACTGACCATCTGGAGAATGTCTTTCATGAAGATGAGAATTTTCAAATCAGAAAAAAAAAAAAAAGTACTGTTTTCTCTTACTTTGATGCAAGGGAAATGACTGTGAGAGCAGTTAGTTAGACTGGCTATAAAGAGCAGACCGCAGCACAGATTTATGCAGAAGTCTTGTTTTCACCACCGTTATCCTCTAAACATACACATTTCTAAGTATGCTATAGTCTCTTTGAGTCAGAGAGACACACACTTAGTGGGAATGGAGATTTCATTGAAATGTAAGTTCTGTTTGTGTTCTTCAGTCATTCCTATGTGGATTAAAGAAAAGCAGTTGTGACATTACATCCTGCCCAAAGTGGTATGGATCTACTTCTATTTTCATTCTGGTTTTATGGGGGGGTGGGGGGGTGGAACCCCAAAACTCCTTCTACTCCACAGCACGTTGTGAAGTGCTTCCAGCTTTGGGCAGGTATGGCAGAAGGGGGAAGGAAGACGTGTGATGATTCATCTAATTTCCTAGGCATATCTTATTCTGGAAACTTTTTGATTCTGATCTATAAACGTACTTTATCAGACAGAATTCCCAGGAGAAGCCAGAGGTGAATCCCCATTTTGCTTAATGCCCCTTGCTGGCAGCAAGAAGTGGAAATGTTGCACTTACGCACCCGTGCACATTCACTGTACAACTGTGGGGCGAACTGAGTGCTGCATTTTTTTAAGCAGCTAAAAATAAAGAAGTCTCACTACCAAGCAGAGCATGCTAAAAGGAGAAAGAAGACTCAAAGATGCCTTCAGAGAGCAACATGCTACTTTTAATCCACTTATAACACCTCTATGGGGAGAACATACGCTACTCTTATTTGGGCTCAAACCTTTAGGTGCAGGAAAGTTTCCACAGTTATTGAGCCTGGGAGAAAGGAGATGGGAGGGATGGGGAGAAAGAAAATGCTCTTCAGGTTCCCTATCATTAGTTCATTTGAGAGCAAGAGAGACAGGACTTCTCTGTCTCTTGGGACAGTTAACAGAAAAAGAAAGCTTGTCTAGTTTATCTGGCCAAACTACCTCATTCACCTCATCTAAGAGTTAAATTCTGGGATGATATAGCTTGGTGGTACAAATACCTTATAGGTGTGCAGAGAGGGACTAGAAGCAAAGGAGCAGCTCACCTTGCAGTTCATTAACCAGCACCAAGCACTTCAGCACAGCTGGGAGAACTAAGTCAATGTCACATAGTTCCGTGCTCTGGGTTCTCTGAAGTACTTCCAGGAGAAAAGCAAGAACCGAGGCCAGGCGAGGAGGTGGAGCGTGGCCTTTGAACTGCATGTAGTTTTCACTGGGGAGAGAAAGAAAACCAAACCAGAGCCTGTAATTTGGATTTTTTCCATTCAATGCAAGCACCACACACCTTAAAATAACTCTCCGGCACTGTTTCAGCCGGAGGCCTATTACAAAGATTTCTATCTTTATCTGGGCTCAACTAATGGCTTCTATTTGTCTTAGTCTTAGGAAAGACTCCCAATTTATCAGAGGACAGTGATGCCTCCTGACTCTTCTGTTGAGAGGGAAGTGAGAAATCACAGCTACACCTATAATTATAGTTAAAAAGCCAAGCATGACTATAAAAGTTAAAAATAACAAAGCCAGTTTTGTAAAATGACTGAATAAAGGGAGGAGTCAAGATTCCAAGACCCTAAACCAACATCTAAAATACAACTTTTCAACTACTTTATTTGGCTTCATGTGCTTTTGTCAACCCACAACCCAACCTGTGGTACCAGCTCTGCTGTTACACAGGTGCTGTTACTTTGTTTTTGTCAGCATTATGTTGTAAGGGGGCAGCCAAGGTCTGCTGTTGCTCTGTCAAAATTAACCCTATCATCTCCAGTGTAAAACTTGTCGCGATGACAAGAAGTGACCTGTCGGTTGGCAACAAAAGCAGCTTTTGACATCACACACACTGGGCCTTCAAATCTGAAGGGCTTGGTTTGTTATTTTTCCCAAAAAGGGATACAAGAATTGGAACTACTGTTGGTTTGGCATTACAAACTACTGAAACCTAAAGACAGTAAGTTTAAATTGAGGAGAGAAGAGTGCAGATAAGAAGAACACAGCATTTATTCATCAGTTTGCAGGAGCGCTCCCAGCACCCTCAGGCTCAGTTTTTAGCTATTTAATATTAGGTACATTGGTTACCCAAACCAGGCAAGCATGCTTACTCAGCAATGCATCGATTCAAAACCACTACCTGTGTTATAAAACGTACTGAAGCGTGCTTCTATTACCTGACTTTCAGAGACCTGAGCACTTCATGGCACAGCTGCAAAGCACTCATATAACTTGGCAAATAGAAGTTTTAACACTTCTATGTTTTTGTGTCACGCGCTTTAATATCAGCAATGCTGAAGTCTTCTCTGCCCTTAATTTACTATGAAAATTTCATACTATGTTTTTTTGTTGGGGGTGTCCTCTTCCACTAAAACAGTTCTCTGACCCAGATAACACACCCCTATTCATGTGGTTCCATTGCCACTATGCAGCAGCAAGAAATTCACTGCCTTTCATAGGGCAAAATGACGTATTTGTACAGCAAACGCTGCACAGGTAACTTTAGTAATATGATGAAGTTTGAGTATTAAGAAGTTAAAAACACATCAGAGCTAAAGGTTATGAAATCTTAACTCACTCCCTTGATATGTGACAATACAGACTTTGCTTACAGGATTGCCTATCATATTTACCTAAGATCACTACTAAAATTCTCTTAATCAATGTGCATCCATGCTCTTTAACACAGAGAAATGCAATTTCCTTGAATACAAGCAACCCCCTTATATGTGAAGGGGTTTGATCCCTCTTCCACTGCAGACAAAAGGTACAGACTGTTCCCCATTCTGCAGTACATAAAGCAGAACTACAGGCTTTCAGCAGCAGTGACCCAGCAGCTGTAGCTGCTGCTGCCCCGTGCAAGTAGTGACAGCACAGTGAACAAGCACTGCCTTCTAACCTTCGGCTTCCTCCTCCCACCCGCTACATTTCCATCTCCCCAGGTAGCTGGGACACTTACTGAGCCCTGATGCTTCCAGTGCAGCAGGGGCCTCCTGCACACAGGTAACTGTGGCAACTGTAAGCACCACAACTCATTGACTCTAAATACAGCCTGACACACATGTGTGATGATGTATACCAAAGTGCAATTTCTCTAAAGAAACACTTGCTTTCCATATGGCCTCACACGGTACTTCTCCTTCTCCTTATCCTCAGTGGCTCACTAGGCTTCCAGTCATCTCAGTTCTGCTCTCCTGATGTACACACGTTGTCCCTCTTTTGCTCCCTGCCCAGCAACATGCAGGTGCTCCCTGCAGCCAAACTGTCAGTTACTGAGAGGGACGCAGTGGTATTCCCTTTCTCATTAGCCACCTGTGAAATCTGAGTGATGTTTGGGGTTTTTTTAACTTCACCAGTCCTTACTTTATGACATGCAGAGTGGTCTTCCGTAGACGGAGCATCTGGGGGGCTGTAATGGAACTGCACAAGGCAGTCAGCATAGGATGCTGTCCGGCTCCAGCTGCGGTCGGAGAAGAAGGGAGAAATCGTCCAAAATACTGTTGAATAATGCTCCCAAGCAGTTGATTTAAATAGGCACCCTGTGTTTGGGACTGACAACATATAAAGGACAGGCCCTGCAGAAGAAAGTTTTAAAAAGTGAGAAATGGAATAAATCTTTAACAATACTGTGGAATAAATCTTTAACAACCAGACGCTACACACACTCACAGCACGCTGCGTAAACTGCTGCGCACAGGGTAACCACTGCGTGACACACAAGCACCAGTAATTTGCTGCAGACCTGATGGTGTGCAAATCAAGACAGAGCGAGGGCAAGGTTTGCAAAGGGGAGAAGAACCTTGAACTAGACTTGTTATTATACTGGAAGGTAAGTTTTGGGACACAGAAGCTCCTCTTCAAATTTGAAATAAAACCTTGGCTTTTCAGACCTGGGAAAGTGTTTCTGTGCCCAAGACATCCTCATTTCTTTTTCAACTCCTTACGTGGTCTAATGAAGTATATTAGTCAGGTAATGATTTATGAAAGGAGGGAGAGAATTCCTCATCTGTTTCTAAAGCACTCGGAGATTTTTGTAAGAACAGTACTGTGGAAAAATAAGCACTTAGAATCTGGCAAGAAAAATCTTGCTCATTAGGGTAAATTATCATAGAATCATAGGGGTTGGAAGGGACCTCGAGAGATCATCGGGTCCAACCCCCCTGCCAAAGCAGGCTCCCTAGCTCATATTGCACAGATAGGCGTCCAGACGGGACATGAATATCTCCAGAGAAGGAGACTTTACAACCTCCCTAGGCAGCCTGTCCCAGGGCTCTGTCACCCTCACTGTGAAAAAGTTCTTCCGTATGTTGGTGTGGAACTTCCTGTGCTCCAATTTGCAGCCATTGCCCCTTGTCCTGTCCCTACAGACCACTGAAAAGGGGCTGGCCATTTCCGGTCCCCCCTTACTCTTCTTTTCTCCAGGCTGAACAGTCCCAGCTCACTCAGCCTTTCCTCATAGGGGAGATGCTCCAGGCCCTTTATCATCTTTGTAGCCCTTCTCTAGACTCTCTCCAGGAGGTCCCTGTCTTTTTTTATATCAGGGAGCCCAGAACTGGACACAGTACTCCAGGTGGGGCCTGACCAGGGCAGAGTAGAGGGGGAGGATCACCTCCTTCGACCTGCTGGTCACACTCCTCCTGATGCACCCCAGGATCCCATTGGCCCTCTTAGCCACCAGGGCACACTGCTGGCTCATGGCCATCCTGTCATCAACCAGGACCCGCAGGTCCTTCTTCACAGAGCTCCTCTCCAGCAGGTCATCCCCCAGCCTGTACTGATACAAGCAGTTATTCCTTCCCAGATACAAGACTCTACAATTGCTTTTGTTGAATCTCATCTGGTTTCTCCCTGCCCAGCTTTCCAGCCTGTCCAGACATTATTTATAAGGGTTTGGAGGAGTTTTTTGGTTGGTGGGGTTTTTTTTTTAGGTTTTTTTAAAAAAATCTGTTTAAGATAAGGCTAAAACTGCTGTGATTAATCCAATACATAAGAAAAATCTACAATGAAAGATCCTGCCCAGAAAGTGCCTCTGTGAACACTACCCACAGTTACACAACACAGACATGGTACATCTCTGGAAAACAGTCTCACTGGTACGAGATGCTGTGAGAGAAAGTTAAAGAGTTTCCTTCCCCCTCCTTTGATTACTGAAAGGGAGAAGAAAAAAAATCACTAAGAAAAAAAAAAAATAAAGCCCACTGATCTCCTACCAGAAGTGTCACAGAGGCACAAACGTAAGCCTCTTGAATTCAATTCAGTCCAACAAGAATAATGGCATAAAAGAAGTTCAAGCACAGAGTTCCCTAGACAGCAGCTTCAACAGTGCTCTCAACTTCCACTAGCACTGCCGTCCGGACTCTGGTTTTGGCAGGAGGAGTATCTGCCAAACCGAGTCCTGATGGTTGCTGAGGTGAGCTCATGACCCTGATACACAATGAGTTCAAGATGCTGCTTTTCTTCCCCAGCTACTGACAAAGAGTATTTCTGTTGCGTTCTGCACAGGAGGCCCTCCCCACAAAGATTTTCATCTCTACCTGTCTGTGTGAATGTGACAGAACAATTATTTCAGACAAAAACTCAGGAAGAGACACAGCTGAGGGTCATTGTGGCACCTTCTTGAAATAGGGGCTTCCTACTTTTGGTTCCATGGAAAACAAATACACGAAACCTGGAATGTCAAGAGACGAGGTGCTTCAGGACCTGCCTGAAGACTTGGTGGTGGTGGCCCTCTTGGACACAAATGTTTGCTTAGGGTTTAGCTCCACAGGCTGCTAAGAGCTCCTTGGTAATCTGGTAAATCCCTGTGATAAAACCCACACCTCCTGAACTGGGACTCGGAGGAACAGTGCAGATCCTCTCCTTCTCTTCTGTACATAGGGCAAAAGTTTTGTAAGAAAAAGCAGTTGCCGCTCTATCAGAATTCTTAAAAACCACTGTTGCCATGTAGCAGTCACAGATACTGACCACAGATGATAGATTATTTAGTATATAATCTTGAGAGTTTGGTGTCTTCAGTAAGATGCTGCAGCAAAGAAGAGTTGCCTGTGCCTTCTGTAGTACAGCACTTACAAAAAGAGAGAAAGCATTACATAATCCCAAAATCAGAGCTGGCACTCTTAAGACTCTAGGCTGTTTTAACACTAGCAAAAAAACCACCAACCCAACCACAAAACTAAGTGAAAAATATAATGATCTCTCTGGTAAAAGGGACACAAATAACACCCCAACCTTACAGAGGACACCTGTAGGAGTACCTGAAGAACGTAACATCTGTGAAGAACTAGCAACAGCTGTTACTACAATAAGACAGTTCTTCAAATTGATCAACAAATGCTGCGCAGAGTCAAGAAGGGAAGGAAGGAATCAGCTGTTATGAAACAGTAAGAGTTGCTGTTGTTAAGAAATGATCCTAATGATGCTTAATAGGTGTGATAAAAAGCAAAAAACATTAGAATTTAGACATCTGAGGGAACACTGGCTAACTTCTGCAGATCTTCTAATAGTTTAATTTGAAGATGGATCCACCAACCTAGCCTGATCCTTCATACAAGCATTTTCATTCTCTGAGTTGCAGATAGCGTCCTAATTTTTTGAGGAGTGGGAGGGGGGAGAGATGTAATCTGAAACAGGAGGAAAGGATCAAATATTTAAAAAAAAATATAATCCATCACTCTGTCAGGAGCATTACTGAAAGATACCCTTTGTGACTAGAGAGGGGAGAAAAGGACGTATGTTAAGTAGTGCTTTGTTTTTCTTCAGTTATCTGATGAGGATAGTGCAAGCTCTTGAAACCCAGTAAGGAGAGCTGTGGAGAAGCATTTAGAAATGAAGGAAACACCTTTTTTCTCTAACTTAAATGTTTTATCTAGAAAGGATTCTAGGTTCCTTTTTGGTGGGTCAAGCAGAGATGTTGCCTCTCAAGAAGGGTAAAACCAGGTAGCAGTACCAAAATTTTCTTTCAATAAGGAGGATCCTCATCATTTTCCCTAATAAAAGTTACAGGATTAGCACCAGCAGCTTCCAAGATACAGAAAAACACCCCTGAACAATAACCCCTTCTCTTCCACATAGTAGAAAAATCCCTGAATCAGTCCTCACGTGGGAAGGGCATCAAAGCTCTGCAGAGAGGAATTGTCACACCTTTGACCCTGATGCTTCTCTACTGTTCCCTAAAAGCTTCCAGAGGAGAACTTGGATTTCTCTTTCGGACATGCAGGCCCACTTTACCTCAACATTGTGTTCTTTATTGTGGACTCTTTTTTTAAACCCCTACGTTAAGCACAGGGAGCCACAGACCTGCACAAGGTCTGACAACACTGTACTCCAGTGGCACAAAGGATAAACCACCATCCCAGCACAGGAGCTGCAAATCTTGCAGTATGGCAAATGGCAAAATACCCTGTGAGACCCTAGGCCAAGGGTGACGTTACAAGGAAATCACTCAGAACTTTCTTCTTTTATATCCTAGAAAAGACAAACATGCTACCGGACTGTAATTCAGATCTCTGGACCAGAGATCTGAAATCAACCACATCAGACCCCTAGGACAAGCCCTCCAAAGCGGATGGACTTTAAAGGGTTGATAAAGCTACGCTGTTTTTCTTAACTATGTTCTTCAGCCAGCTTCTGAGGCCAGAAAAAACCCAGGCAAAAACCAAAGACATTTTCGGAGGAGCAGAGGGCCATGGCAACATCTGCTGATGCAGATTCACGTGCACGTGCACTGCAGGAACCTTTCGTGGCCAGAGCTGCCTCTTTATTCTGATTTATCCATATATCTGTAAATCACCTGTGGAGAGCGAAGAACCGATTAGTATGGATTACTGGAACCACTCAGAGCAGAAACGCCAAGCTACCTAATAATGACTTACAATATCAGTCCTGCTGTTGGAATAAATCTGCTGTTCACCAATTAATGTTGTACATTTCCTATTAAACACATACTATAATTCACAAGGCGTATTAATAAGCTTGCTCCAGTATCGGACCGCAGATGTGGCTCACAGGAGGGCTTTTAAGGTCTGATCTCTGACAAACGCTGAGCCTGCACAGGCCCCTTAAAATCACTGGAAAATCTATGTGCCAAGCACTGCTCAGAATTAAGCTCTTTCCCCACTTTCTCGTATTTAGATAGAAATCAACTGTTGTCGGTGTTTGGACATGAGTGATGCTGATAAATCAAGAGGGGTATCTCACTTCTCCCATTGTTCTGTATATAATGCTCATTCCACACAGCTACGCTGTATTCTGCAAGATCCAGTGGAGAGAAGAAATACCAGTTTGAATGCTGTCTGTACACTGCTTCACACCCTCCCTTCATCACTGGTATGATGCGTACCAAAATTCCTCCAAGAAATCCATCCAACCACTGTAAAACTTCCAGAGGGAAGCTTCAGCAACCCGTTATCACACAAATCAACTCTCAACTTCTTTTTGCAATGGCAAAATATCTAATGTTAGATTTTACATGCCTCACTGTCTCGTAATGAACAACAGTTCCACAGAATTATAAGACGGCTGTTTGTCCCTGTTCTTCACGCTTTACATTGGGAAGTCCATTGTTCAAACAACTCTAAGGACATTTTTGATATGATATCCTAACAAAATCTTTCTTTAGGTCATCAAGTATTACCAAAACAGGTGATGCACAGTGAAAGAAATAATAACCAGAGAGTAACCCTTTAGGCAAGGGAAAAAATTACTAGTTTTAAAGTTGCTAGAGCCAAGCTATTTCGAAGAATCAGTCACTGAGTTTGAAGGAAACTTCTAGATAAGTTCAATGTATAATGGAGAACAGATCTGTTGCCCAGTAACTGTGAAAAGGGACAGCTGTATAGCCCAGATTTTTATATAGGTATGCAGTGAACAGAAATGTAATGCGGAAATACAAAGCTGAGGTGACAGAAACACACTGTCTAGTCTTCATTAGCACATTTATTCCACAGTTATTTGTGTCTGTGCAAGATTGCACAAAACCTGTAATTTTGATCTATTAAAAACAAACCTGTCATTTGGGGGCGGGGGGGGAGCTGGTGAAGGAGGGTGGGATTCAGTCATCAGTTTGAATGACTTGTGAACTATGCTTTGGGGAGAGAAGAAGGAGCTTAGTATGGTGCCCCAAAAGATGAAAACTTGGTCTCCACCATCTTAGGGTGATGAACATGGGTGATGTAATCTCTTAGCACAGCACAGCGACAACAACATTGATCTTGTTTTCAGGCCTGATGCCCAAGTCGTGCATCCAGCTGCAGTACCATTACTTAGGGTGTTTGGGTGTTGATGGACTCTTTGCCTATCAAATTCAGAAATTCCATAGGATTTCATAGGATCGATGCATCAATGAGTTTGCAACATTACCTGCTACAAGAATGATTTCAAATCCTCTTGAAAATCTGAATAAAAGGATCAAATAAACCACATTAAGTTAGTTGTTAACAACTCTAGTAAGTTTTCTGAGATCTGAGAACGGTTTTGGGTTTTTTTGGTCAAAGGAGGGGGAGCCCACACTGAAGGACCTGACAAAGGAGAATTCAAAACAAAAGAAGATTGAGATGGAGCCCAGAACTTTGCAGGACACTGGGAAAAAAGAAAAAAAAAAGAAAAAAAAAAAAAAGAGACTTGAAAAGACCTCTGAGAAGAAATTGCTACTCAAGGGCTTTTATGCTTTGACTATGAATAAAGAATTTGCATGTATAAGAAGATTCTTGCATGGTCTCCAAATTCCCGTTTCTTTATTTTCATGTAACTGCCAAAGGATTAAGTTGTAAGCTACATTATTAACAGGGACAGATCTGTGGAACAATGTTTGTCACACAGTAAGGTGAATTAAGGCTCCTGCACTAAAATACCTCTGCTCCACCTCCTGGAATGGTTACCAGACATAGGGCAGCCCCCCATGGAGAGCCTGACATCTCACCAGCACCTTAGGTAGTCAAGGTGTGGTTATTGCCAAAGATGCTGTTTGTCTGTCTGTCCTCCCACCATGTTTACATGCTTTCCTTCCTGCACATGCTGTTTTATCACTTTTCTGGTATTCCCATTTGGGGATTTGTTGTTTGGTTTTGGTTTTGTTTCTTTTGTAGGGCTAGTTACTAGTTGAATCAACCCACCAATCTTCCCATATTCACTGAAACATTAAAGCAAATTAAATGGGAATGCACATGGTGTGAAAAGGAATTAATTTAGCTGTAAGCCAACTGTGCAATGATAACCTGAGAAGTCAGAGAGTGCCTAGAATCCATTCGATCTCAAAGAAGCTCAGATGCTGTCCTAAGAGAATTTCTTTTTAACTAATACTGAAATATTTTCATTCTGAGTTGATCTTAAATCAGAATTTTTCCACTTCCTCAAATAAAAGGGAAGAAAGTATTTTGAGACAAACGAAGCAGTTTGAAGCGCTTAAAAATGCTGGAACTTTGTAAATACAAACAATTAATACAATGTAGTTGTTCCATATTGAAACAGGAAACTTGACTCCCTTCTTCATCTTGTTTCCCCAGAAGAGAAATTGTGAAATTAAAGAACTACTGGTTTTCTAGAAGCAGCATTTGTCTAAAATAAACTTTTTGTTCAATAAGATCATCTGGCTTTGCCGGGAAGCACATGGACTATGCAACAGAGTGCTGAAGAGTGGGACAGCGAGGTCAGTAAGGCAGAGACTGACAAAGAGAACAGGAAACACTTGGAGTTCAAAACCAACTTGAGTGGCTTCATCTTAAAGCTACATCCGTATGTGCAGGCTACAGAGAAGCAGCGCTCTCAGACTAAAATACTAAATTAGCAAGCAGTCACACTCCGTGTAATATCAGTGTCCAGATGGTCCTACAAGTATATAGCTTCTGAAAATACCTACAGAGCAGCAAAGCATGTCATATTCTGCACACCATTATATAACAGCATTCATGTCTGTACAACACGCCATCGATCGCCATGCAACTTCTGAAAGACGGAACAAATCTGAGGGATGCTCACAATGCCACCACTGTGCTGGTTCTCAACACAATCATGTAATCAGCTAAGTCTGCAATTAACATTGAAGACTAAGAGGGAATGGAAAAAAGCAAGCAGAAAAGACCCAAGGATTTACAAGGAAAACCATGTCAACTTACTTATTAACAAAAAATATAAAAATCCTTTTGTGTTCCTCACCTGTGGGAATTAGTTTGTTTCTACAGCATCAACAAGCCTGACAGAGTTTCAAGAGTAATTGGTAAGCTGAGGTAAGAATAGGAAGAATAACGGGCAAGAAGTCACGTAAGTGTAAGCAGCAGGAATTTGATTCAGCAAAAACCATTTTCAAACTATTAAGATAAAAGTGTCATTGTATGCAGAGGATCGTCTTCTGTTGTAAGAGCAGTGGGGAAAAGATAAATGTAGCTCATCTTTAATTATCTACAGTTAGCTAAGTAAAGGATGATTTAAAACATTTGTTTGCTCTCCTCTCAACAAGTTTCCTGGTACACATTATGGTTATTTGATCCACCATTGCAGAAACCTCTCCCATGAGAGACCAGAGTAAGCAGCAGGTTGGCTAGCAGCTTCTCTGTATACAGCAATCAGACCAGCAGCTCTGGACCACAGCATAGCTGCACGCAATGAGAGGAAAGCCAAGGGGAGGGCGGTTTTCCTTCCACTTCTACAGGAAGAAAGAACCTACCACAAACCCCTCTTGCTCTTTCAAATTCAGTCAACACTTGTTTTGCTTAGGGAAAAAGAAAACATCCTCTGCAATATGAATCTTTTCCTGAAGATAGGTTTGTCTGCTGATTGAGTTCAGATACTTACCTGAAGGTAAAGATGCAGGCTTTCCTGAATGGCAGACAGCAAAGCCACAGGCAGTTCTTTGTCCTGCTGGAGCACAGAGTGCGGCAGCAGCAAGCAATCCACGATGCGGAACAGGAGTTGCTGTGCTTTGGAGGTAGCCAGTATCGGTGCCCAGAACTTTATAAGGCATCCTGGTGGAAAAAAATAATTTAAAAAAAATAAAATCAAGAAATCTCAAAGCACTTTACGGTCAGGGAAAAAAAAATAATTAGATAATCCAAGAGTAGCAGTGGCAAGTGAAATGTCTCACACGCATATGCTCACTCCATGGTATCCCGTTAGAAAAAGCACTGTAAAGAGTACTCAAAGCCTATTTACAGTTCCACAAATGAAAGGATTAAATTGATTCAATACGTTACAAGTTGATAGGGAAGTGGAGCTGCTTTAGGAAAAGTACAGCAACGCTAAAGGAAAGGCAATTTCTAACATCCCTGCAGGAAAAATATCAAGCTTGACACGTAACACTACTGGAATGAGCACACAGGCACTTAAACATCATCACGTGTAACAGAGACACTGCCTTTGCCTTCCATTCCCCTTTGTCTAACACCACTCAAGGCAACTACTAACACGGTGATTCAGGACCTTTCAAATGGTATTTAATGTGTCTAATTTGGCAGATTAAAAAAGAATGTGGGGCAGCCAATTCCATTAAACTCGCATGGTCTCTCCAGATCTTTGTGGTCTCTCAGACCACAAACGAGAGCCTCAGAGAGCATCCTTCTTGTTTTCAACATATTGACATAGCACTTGCGCAGCTTTGAGCCAGTTTTTAAGATTATTTTGCTTTTGAGTTGCAACCCTCCCCCCCCAAATGGTAAAAGGTGATGTGTACAACTGCCCTGACCTTGAGAAACATCCTAATAACAGGTGAGGTGCAATTTTTCCTAAGAAAATAAATCTACATTCGACATTTGTGTGTTAACACTCAAAACACAGATTCAGTAAAAG
Source organism: Zapornia atra (assembly GCA_013400835.1). Lineage (NCBI taxonomy): Eukaryota > Metazoa > Chordata > Aves > Gruiformes > Rallidae > Zapornia > Zapornia atra. The sequence continues at coordinate 122,860 of VZTU01013861.1, forward strand.
CAGATTCCTATGTAGTAGGTTCCCACAGACTCTAAGTTCATATTCAATTAGAAGCAAGAAGTTTGCTGGGTTAAAAATAACAGGAATTTTCGAAGAAAATATGTTTTAAGACTTTGAAAATAAGGGAAGATCAAAAGTAGGCTGTTAGAAGATATTATTAATCTATAAAAGTCATCCATTACCATCTCTAAAAGCAACGCAAAACAACATTAATCTTGTGGAGTGAAAGAAAACACAATGATCAATCATAGAGAAAGGGAACAGTCACTTAACAATACTTCTAATAACGTTGTCTGAGCTTCCTGTTTTGAAAGAAACATGTTCATTCCAGCTAAAAGTACTCCTCCTATTATCGCTGCTGTGATGTATGGGACAGGAGAAGACACAATCTGACCACAGGCACGAGGTGTTTAGATGTGTTACATTCTGTGCTTTGTCCATATAATTTAACAAGCCCACAGAATGTGAAGAAGTGATGGAAATACACATAGATATCCTTTTTTTTTTTCTTTTAAACCTTTTTAATGTTTTCTTAACTAAAGGGAAAGGACAGTTTCCTGCATACGACAGCCTGACTGGAGATTAATCATTCCCCACCGCAAGGAACTTAAAGGAAAATACCAATTCAAAATTACTTTACAAGGCTCCAACCCAGCATCTGGATACCTAAAACCCTTTAATGTGACACGTGTCTCGTATCAACATATGCAGATCTTGCAGTAGTAAATTAAGTCTTTTACAACAGTAAAATTAAATAATAAATTAAGTCTTTTACAAATCTCAAACTCCGTTACATTAGTCACTTTTTCACAGTGAGGGTGACAGAGCACTGGAACAGGCTGCCCAGGGGGGTTGTGGAGTCTCCTTCTCTGGAGATATTCAAGACCTGTCTGGATGCCTACCTGTGTGACCTCTCCTAGGGAACCTGCTTTGGCAGGGGGGTTGGACCCAATGATCTCTTGAGGTCCCTTCCAACCCCTACGATTCTGTGATTAGATGCACCTTTTACTGATTCCTTAAAATTATTTCCTAAAAGAAAAGAGGTTGCAAAATACTTACCTATGATCCAATACGTCAGCTGCAGACCTTCTGGAGGACCTTTTACCTTCAGGTAAGGTTTTACATATTTTAATACATCACCTAAATACTCCAGGGCCTTTGCTACCATTGCAGATTTCTCAGGCAGTGTGTGAAGGCCGCTATACGTTCTACCAACAGCCTGAGAAAACAGAAACACTGAAATAAATATAAATAAACTTACTGAGCCTCTTAAGATGCTTGCATAATTTCTTTTTGTACACCAAACAAAATCTACATGCATAATTCCTTTTCCCTAAAATCATCCTCTGATGCTGACACAGAGAGGTACGGTACCTTAAGGAACTGGACAAGAGCATTTTTAGGGTCATGCTTGAAAGCCGACTCTTCAACATGAGCCTTTGAAAGTATGTTTTCTACTTCTGAGAGTTTAAAAACCAGTCTTGTCATTTCAGTCAGCTGCTCCTTATAGGCTTTTGCTGTTTGTAACAAGAGAGCACATCAGTAAATACACTATACAGTTACAATTTTCAATTTACTTTAGTCCCAAAATCATAAAACGAAACAGGATTTTAAAATGTCTAAAATACAAGGATTCTGCAACTCACTGCATCTCCCTAGACAAAGAACAGGTGCCTGAACTAGTTATGTTTCTGATACAAATACAGAAGAATGAAGTGTATTCAGGAGGGATAACCAAATCTTTCATTTTCCGGATGGCTTTCTTCAAAATCTACAAAGTGTGTATGAAAAGTACAGAAAATATGTTCTACAAATAATTAGAACTGCAGTGTTTTACCAAAGAAGTTAGGAAGTATTGCTCTGAGAAAGCAAAATATCCAATATAAAAAATGGGAAGAATTACTTGTAACTGGATTCTCCCCCTCCCCCCCTTTTTTTTCCTTCCTCTTTTAGGGCATTCACAGCATGATTTCTGACTATTTACTTCAGGTTTTCACTTTTTTCAGAGCACTTTCTCCATGGGGGAAAAATAGCTTGTCTCCTTGGGAGCAAGTTTTTGTTCTTTGCTTCCAAGGAAACAAGCTCTTTTATCTTTGTTTGTGATAAATTTGTCATATGCAGAGCAGGCAAACTATCAATAAATAGCACAAGCAGCGTAAAGAAACACATTTTGTAATTAGGTAAAAGTAAAGGAATACAAACAAAAATACATTTTGTAATTAGCTGAAAATGTTTGCCAGTTTTGCAATATAGAATCGTTACTGCAAACATTAGGGAAATGTGAACACTTACCAACTGTTCGCTCAGGATCTGTCTTGGCCAGGATACCAGGCGGTTGATCTATGAACATTTGCAAAATGCATCGAAACCAAGAGCGTACTGTCAAAGCTTCATAGGATGTATACCCCATACCAGAAAAAGCTTCACACAGCGCACTGTATAGGTGGAAGAGGAAGAAAAAGGTAGAGAGATCAAACGGAAGCGTGCAGGAAGGCGGCAGCGTCCCTCGTTTGGCTGTAGGCACATAGGAACAGTGCACAGGAAGGAGCAGAAATAAGGCGACAGCAAGGCCAACTGGCATCGCTTTCGTGTGCTCTACAGAACCTGCTCACAGTATCCTGGTGCCTAAACACAGAGAGCATGATAAATTCGGTAATGCTACCCATGTTGAAATAAAAGTATATATACATATATACATATGTTTTCTCTATGTAAAACTGCTTAAGCTGCCCCAGTCTTTCCAATGAAGTTAGCTGCAGTGCCCCACACTCCTCTGAAGTCTGCTTAGTCCTAGCGATCCAGATGACAGAGAGAAGGTCTATGGCAGCAAATAAAGACATGTCATGTTAGAAACAGATCAAAAGGAGAAACATAAAAAGGCAGCTTGGAGATGAGAAAGGAAACCGCTCTACTTGGTGTACACTTACAGACATATGCATTTATGTATGTATACACACACAAGGATATACATTCCCACACACAGCAAACATGCTGTATATATACTTTCAATCCAACAATCACTACTGTTCCACCAGCCAGGTGTCAGGCCAGTGTCAATGGTACCATCAACGCTCAATGCCCAACCCCTCTACTCTGCTGCTGAGGGTTGCCCAAGCTGTACCTGCCTTACCACTGCAAGTAGCTGCTGTAGCCACTTTTCCCCAAGCATATCAGCCTGCATCATTAATTCTGCAGAAACCCCTTGCTGACGGACAGCGGGTCTGTTCTGCACCCTGTTTGCAATTCCTATCAGATGAGCTCCTTGTGTGCTTCAGGTCACTGAAATTTCTTGAAAATAGTTACACCTTTTTATTTGAGAGATTTCCTCCCTGGTCAGTCCTAGGTGCTTTGACTTTAATGAAAAATGCTTGTACTCTATTCTTGATATATGTACATATAAATCTACTTATTTTCTCCTGAATTTTTACTCATGCTTGCAACAGAAAGTCAACACAGGTCCAGACAGAAACCAACTGGATCCTGTTTCTCACTGAACAACATTAATAGAGTTTTTTTTCCTGTTTCATTTCATTAAAGCCAATGACAACTGTATATTTTGTCTGAACATCCCCACTGACTGACAAAATAAATAACGAGACTAAATGCAAGCAAATAAAACATTAAAAAAAAAAAGATAATTCCATTACCAAAAGGGATAAACCCAGGATGTCTATGGACTTAACACTCTTTGCAGTAATGTATAAACATCAGAAAAGTCCCAGCCTTACATAACCTGAATGTACACAGCTAGTCTACTAGCAAACAACTAGCCAATGACTAAACAAAAACATTTTCTGCTGTAGTGCCATTCTTGTTTCTCTCACGTGCTGGTAGGCCACTTTAACATCTTCCAAAAACTGGAGAGGAATATGCTCCTAATCCTTAAGAAAGGAAAGAATGATAAGTACTTGCCAGAAGGACAGCAAGTGGTCCTTTTAAACCACTGAGCTTACACACATGCTCCAATTTTTTTTTAAACAGGTTATAATACTAGTAGTATTGTAGCTACACAACACGGATCTGCAGAGAAACTTTTAGGCACTGCTGCAAAAGAAATGCCACCAAAGCTTGTGTGTGTATTCCTAAGGGCACAGCTTGTCCAGCAGAACCTCTGTGATCGATACTGAAATAACTGATATGCAGAATAAGCCTCAATCTTAAAGAGACCAGGCAGAGCTTACAGGGTATATAACAGTATCAGCAATGAAACAATCTCTTTACTTTTTAACTGAGAATGTTTGATGTGAAAATTATCAGAGCGTAGTAACCATGAAGTCTTAAGATCCCAGCACTTAGATACTTTGATAACTTTTGCTCTACAACTGCCTAAGGTAAATAAGTACATGATTCATGTTACCAAAAAAAAAAAAATAATTGCTGTCTTATTAGCATATCATAAAATGTCAATGTTTAGAGTATGATACCTCTGTATAATTCTACCAAAAAAAGTCTTATCTTAAGTACTCATTGTCCTTGCATAAGGAAATCTGCACACCTTACTGCTCGATGAAAAGGGAATGACATACATTCTCCTCCTTTCAGATATTTCAGTTTTTACCTCGATGGGCCTTGAAGCAACTGAGAGGGGAAAAACAGACAGTTCTCCTTGAGGGCTGGCAAATCCCTTGTGAAAGGGACAAAAATACCTTTCTCTGTGGGAGTGCTTTCCATCCCATGCTTCCAGCAGGGGGGAAGATTCAGAAAAGCAGAGTAAGAGTGAGAGAGAACGTATGAGAGGGGCCCAGAAAGGCCGAGAACATATTTGGACACATAAGCAACAAATACCCATCATCACTCAACTATGCAGTCATGCTTTTACCTACTAGTTCTCTCAATATTGGATCGGCGAACCTGATATTTTCAGTTAGTCCAAGGCACAACCTGCAAGAGGGGGGCAAGGCCCTCTCGTTCCTTTCTAAAGCAGTACTTGGAAACAAAGGTTCGAATTCCCTCAGAGTGCAAGACCCACTTAACTTGGGTTTTCCAAATTCCTGCACAAGTGCTCTAACTTCTCCACTAGTGTACACCAGGTAGCTATCATCAATTCTAACTGTATTTTTAGATGAAATTATGGCAGCGGGGTTGCATGGAGAACTCAGTACTAGCCACATATGCATCTCTGCACTTGCTAATACAACTGTGCTCCCAAACACCTGGGAAAAGGAATGCTTTGGCGACGGTTCCCAATACAGGAAATGCTACCTCACTCAGCATAGCAACGTGTCTGTAGATACATATATAACAATATGTATGTCAGGTGTTTAATGAATATTGCTAATGAATACTTAAGTAACTGCTTTCAATCACTTAAGTCTTTACTGCAAGAACTGGTAATTAGCCTTAAGCACCTTAAATTATACCAAAATTCCAGTTCAGACATCAAAATATTTTTCTTGATCTCACTAGAAGAGCAGCAAAATTCAAGTTATAAATGGACATTTATGCACTGAACTTCATTCAACATGTGTTAGGTATCTGCAACTTGGCATGAAACTCACCCTATAAAGATCCTACGAGAGAAATATGGGAAATCAGAGGACTGGGTGCTCCTCTCCTGAGTTCCAAAATGATGTACAAGTACCTTAATTTAATGCATTTTAACGTCTCCCTACAAAAAGGCCATAGGCACATCTTTGCTGATCACACTGAAACAGTCTTTACCACATCCTAATGTACAGCATGCTTCTTAGTATAATACATACCCTAAAAAGGTGCAACATTTTTCACTTAAAATGCAGTCCGACATAGAAACACTCCCTCTTTCTCTCCAGTGTCTCACCTCCCTTGCTTCAGAAACAACACAGCACAACAACCACCACCCCCCATCTATCTCAAGTTCAGAGGGCTACCGAAAGCAAATGAAATTCCTCAGGTATATAAAACTCTGACTGGACAGAGTCCTGGGCAATATGCTCTAGCTGACCCTGCTTGCGCAGAAGCATCGGACAAGTCAAACCACCTGATCTCAAGAGTCTCAACCTAAACTACTGTGTGATTCTGTAAAAAGTCAATACTGGCATGTAAAACATAGGGATGTAATTTTTCTAAACTATTATTTAATTTAAAGCATCCATTTAGCATATTTCAGAAACCTGAGCTGCATGAATATTAATATATACCCAGAAAGTGACCCAGGATCGTAACAAATAAAGTCTTAATGCATGCATTTCCTTGTGATCATTTTCCTTGCACTTCGATATTGCCCAATCCATCCTCCTCAGCTTCCTACAGAAGTCTTTTATGTTGAAGAAGTCAAGACATTTAAACACTGAAGACTTACTATATGGCACCTTCAGATTTACATGACAATGCTTATCTTGACTTTTTATAAAAGGATTTAAGGTTTTAAGTGCAGCTGCTATGAGGAAAAATAAGACCAGTACTTTTAATTAGAAAGTATAAAATTCACCAAGTGACATTATTCAAGTTCAAGTGCAGCTAGGGCAGGAGGCCTTGCCAAACTGTAACACTGGTGCCTTAGTGTAGTGACAATAGAAGGGAGTGCATAACTGTAACTATGCAAATTAAAAGTAGGTTATGGGTTCAGGCATTTCACTTTGATGCAGCACTACTCTTCATGTAAGTACTTCTCTGAAGATATTGTCTAGGTCCCCATTTTCAAAAATCTTTTAGTAACAACATTACTTCCAGTAAGGAAAAAAATAAGTGGTTTGTTATATAAAAAGACAAATAACTTTTTCAAAATACTTCCCTAACAAATGCTGAGTATCTTAAGCTATTTACACGTGAAACCCCAGCAATCCAACCCAAATAACATCCATTACCTTGTGAAAGATCCCAGATGATTTCAAGAAACCTAGAATATTAACAGATGCAAAGACCCTGGACCATCTTAATTAAACTTTACTCTCTGAACCAACATTTTGCACAAGTCTAATAAAGGAATGAGAAGGTACATGCAGTTGATATTTTTCACCTGTTTTGAATTAGGTGACTTAGGTATCTTGACACCAGCTGAGGCCACACCATGTCATCCCATCCAAACAGCTGCATCATTGACAGAACGGGCTGAGGCTGGAGGTCTGGTAGGGCTTTGCTGGGTATATCCAATGCTAAGAGAGTAAACCCTGATTTTTAAAGAAAGAAAAACAAGGCATCAGGTCAATGGTTTCTCAGTACAACCCCGTTCCGCTAAAAAGCGCTGAAAATTAATTATGATTTATAGTGTGCAGTCTGGGAGTACCAGAAATCTCAATTAAAACTAGGCAACTAGTCTAATAGCGTTTGTACACTTGTTAAATGTAGTCTCTGTCCCAAGGAGTTTGTACGTCAACACGACACACTGAAGGCAAAAGAGCAAAAATAGATCCAAACATGCACCATTTAAAATACATTAGTGAAACCACAGATTATAAACCCTGAAGGCATACCTTTATCACCTATGCAATAAAAAACACGTCTTAAAAACTTGCTCTTTTGTCTTCTTGGCCTCTTTTTCTTGCCGCCATCCACCACTTCTCCCCTTGCACACAGAAGTATTTCTGTGCTTTGTGGGGTTCAGTTTTATTTCTTTGCTTAGTTGTTTTTACACACTACTTACAGTGAAGAACTGTATTTGGAAAGAATCCACTCAGTAAAAGCTGGTACATTACTATTTTTAGAATAAACTTTTCATGTATCAGAAGCTACTGTGTAAATAAAGCACAGATATATAAGAGAAGCATATTCTTGAAAAAACAGGACCTTCATGTAACAGTCGCAGATCTAGAAACTGGGACAGTACTTTGTGCAGTTTTTGTTCATGAAGCACAACCTTCTGCTGTTTCAGTTAGGTCTATCGTGAAATCTCTATCTAACACTTCCAGCATAAAAGATGTAGCAAACGACGAACGCATTCAAACTAAGGAAGAAAATGTAATCTGAAATGCTAAGCAGTTATTAGGTTATCAGAAACAGGAGGCATCAAATGAGTCAGGAAAATTGACATGGGAAGGCAATGAAATAAAAGGGCTCACCAGTTTCCATATCCTCCAAATCAAATTAGAAATAACCATAATATCAATTTAATAAAATGATTTATAAATCTGCATCCATTCAGAAGCTGACTTTGAATTAGATAGGTAAGGCTAGTTTTCAGAAACAGCAATGAATGTCTTTTAATTAAGGGTGTAGGGACAGACTACCTTAAGCTAGGAAGGACGTCACATTTCCTGACATGCCTTGGAATAAAAAAGGAGGTCATACAGAGTCCCCACTCTGCCTTAGGTGAGGAAGCAATTTGTGCCAGCCTTCTTCCAGATTATCACATTGTTTCTGCAGCATCAGCCATAACGTAGTTGGGAGGGGGAGAGGGGGAGAAATGGGAGACAGAAAGGATAATGTGAGTCCCAGGCTCTTTGCCTGGCAGGGGGAGCAGGAGAGCTGTGACCGCTTCTCTCTCTCCTCTGGGCTGCAGCCTCTGAGGAAAGAAGCTCATCCAGAGTGGGAAGGGTTTGCCTTCCTCGGTAGTATTGCCTAACGCATCTCTATAAAGCAGGTCACAACTGCACTTCCCTGCTTCGAAGCTGAGTTTATAATAGGTTGTTCTTCTTGCGATTTCACCTTGTTAATATAAAATAAAAAGATATGACACTGTGGGAAATGAATGAAAGTTGTGACATTAACAACCTCTTCCTTTGATTTGTATTGCTGTTTCCCACACATGCTTCAGCAGTGTGAGACCACTGCCGCTGCACACCGTCTCCTTCATTAGCGCGACCCGCTAACTACCGCAGAGCACCTTCAGCTGCAGGGTCTTTTAACTTTTCCATTGCTAACTCAGTACTTCCGAGCCTGTAACTTTACCTAATTCATATCATGATGGGGAAAAAAAACATTGTATATTTCACTTCTCTAAATTTTAGTTAAATGGCTGCAAGATTCCATTGTAACTACAGAATACAATGCTAGCGAGTGGTGTTAAAGATCAAACTGGGATTTCTTTCTACTACTCACTGCCACGCTGACTCGCTGCACATGGAGTTCATACACATATGGAATGCTGCAGTTCAAGATTTAAACCCTTCAGTGTAAAAGCACGATAAATAAAATGAATTATTAAATCGTTTTATGAACATGACTGTGAATGTTCAGCAAAAAACAGTCGTGTAATCAACCCTTCAAAACTCATCTTCAAATGTGAAAAAGCATTTTTAAAAAAGGTAGTCTGAATTGCCATCATAATGAACAGTTCAACACAAAATTATAATACAAATACATTCTACAGAAAGATCTAAACTCTAGATATAGGTCTAGCTTATTCTCATTTGTATTGTATAACACTGCAGCATTGATTATGATCTGTGGTTGGTAGGGGGAAAAAGAAGTCATGCTCATATAGCTTCAAACCCCTTTGGAGTTCTCAATGGGTTTGCATTCTATCAAGCAATTCCACACGGCAATATTTCTTCTTGTCAAAATATTTAGCGTGGAATCTACTGTTTGCATTTCGCATCTCCGGGTTACTACCTGGAAGGAGAAATACCCCAAACCGCAAAAGCCTTCAAAGTTTGTGACCCAGAAAACGGCACCGCACCCAGCGGTCGCAGGGGAGGGTCAGTGCTAACCTGCAGCTGTATCAGCAAGCTGTGGGGAAGGTGGCATCTGCGACATTCTCTGGCTCTTCAGATAGGGAAAGAAATTCCTCCAGAGAGCGCTGGCGACAGCAAGGTGGTGCTCTTTAGCCACTAATGGAAGCGGAGCCTCCGGGGCCGCGTTCCCGGGCTGAAGTCCCTGGCTCACACGTTTGTGCACACTCCTAGGGAGAAACACAAACAACGTTTACATTCAATAAATGAAAAATTCGCATCTTTTAAATACGCATTTACAACTACTTTAAACTGCGGAGCCCGAGAACCGCAGGATCATTTTGTGCAATTAAATCCTTTATGCCAAGACATTATGCATACCAGTTATTTGATGGATGAATGATGGCATATTAAGCACCACAAAGTTAATGTTAATTACTAATGTCAACCATTAATTATATGCTTTTTAATATGTCAGATCAAAATGAGAAATAGGCAGCTTTAAAACGAGTATCTGCATTTTGCAACTGCTAGCGTGACAAGCAAGCCTGCTTACAATCCAAAGCCAGCTGCTTGCTTGTAATTTTTGTCAGTAGGGTTTTTAGGATAGGGCTGTGTACAGCAAATAATGGCGAATGATTTTGATCAATTGTAAGGCTTCCTTCTGAAACCTATTTCTCATTTGTAAAACCTCACTAGGTAAGAGTTTAGATAAGAGAAAAGATTCATTTTATCCTGATGCACTGCAGACAATTAGGTTTGACAGCAATGCCCACAGCTTTGTTAGTACAGTAAGGACAAAAGTTACCACTACACATAACTCCCATCTCTTCCTGAGACAATGTGGCATGAATTCAATAACACACTCAATTTTCTTTGATTCTTCTAGTACCATTCCTGCTACTTAATCTAATTTGGAAGTTGTGACTTTCTAGAGGTTTAATAGAGATATGTCTGCAGGGAATCAATGTTCTCAGAGNTAATAAATTTGTCTGGTAGAGTAGGATAGGAGGCATTACTGCACTGGGCTGATCAACTAAATAACATGCTTATTAAAAACAATCTGTAGGAACGCACTATCATTCCTGTTCCTATTTATCTTCTGGTCAACTCAATTGAGATTGTGCATTAAAGCACAGGCAGCATTATTACATTTGCTTTATTAAATTCTATAAACAGCACTGTAAAGTCAGAGTCAAGATATTTATAAGATAATGGCAAGCAGTGGAGGCATCGAGACTTGCCTTAGCACTAACGTTTGTAGACCATAATAATTTTTTTTCTTAATTGCCATCCTCACAAGACCAAGTGTTTCACAAAACTCTTCCCCTAGTTCTTTATTCTGTGCTCAACGTAATTTGAAATAAACCAAAACAAAAATAGAAAAAACTCCAGCTCCTACTTCCCTTCTGGGAATGTGGGAAAATTATGAAAGAATTACACAACTCACAGCACTCATTAGGACATCTGAAATGGAATAATTTTAAATAAAGAGTAGACTGGCTGCAAGGCCTTCCCGTACTAGGGTTGATATTAGAAGCGCATCTCATTATACCAAATTAGTATCCAAAAATCCTGCCTAACACATAATTTAAAACATAAAACATCCTGGCTGTCAAAGGTAACGATACCTTATGCCAGCCTGCAGGCATCCAGTAGTTTCAATAGGACAGACAGGGAGAGAATTGAGTACCAGCTACTTTTCAAATGGCTACATTTAACAGACACAGAAAGATACGCAATATTAGGAGGAATCAAGTCTGTCTTTGAGAGACGGTGGGAGTCCAAACATGGGAACAGAAGCCACTAATTCTAAACCCAACGTTTATTCCCTCTGTGGCTTCACAGAAATCATACAGCCTTTGTTAGCCTCAGTTTCCCAGCCATGATATTTGGATAGTAAGACAGCTTACCCTTTAAGGATGCTGTGAAAACAATCAGTGCTTAGAAACTGAGGATTATATTCAGTATGTCAGTTGGTATTCCTATTTACAAGGCATATTCTCCAAGTCAACATGAATTGAAATAGAAGCGAGATTAGCATAAAAAGTCAACCAACACTTCTTTGGGAGTATCCCTTATCTAAAAAAGGGCAAAGAAAAGGGTGCAGAGGACAAACAAAGATAAAGTAAAAAGCAAGGCTAAGGAAGTAAGTTAAAAATATATTTTTGCTTATTACAAAAAGTAATAAACAGTAAAAGCATAAAGGGCTTTTATTTATTTATTTTAAATTTTATTTTATTAAGAAAGGAAAGCACGATGCCTCATGGTGTAGAGAATAAAACTTACAGGACCAAATTCTGCCATGCTTACACCCAGACTACACTGTAAAATTGCACAAAGACCTTTTTCTCTCCTCTAAACCGCCTCTCCAAAGAAGGGTGCCTTGCATCGCCTTTAGCCATCTATGCAAAGCAGAAGGGTGTACAGACTTCCAAAGTAAGGTAATATATCTCCGTGTCAGCGGAAGGGCAACACGTACAAATCAGTATTTATGTTTATTCATAGTAACCTACACAAATGCTTGCAATAAGGTAAATGCTTAGAATCGATGTGGCATCGATACGTGCTGCAGCAGAACTAGCCAGCTACTTCTACGACAAACGCCTGTTTTTCATTCCAGAAAAACCTGGATAAACACAATTTTACTTTTTATTCAGGCTTCCATACTTTTCTAACACTGGACAAGCACACCATCAAACATCACACTGGTTCTGAAAGAACATACGTGTAGTTTCCATCGTGTTAAGAGGTCTGGGTCTACTGTTTGCCTCATTATGACGGTAATAACTTGGTGTGGGTTTTACTTGTTTTAAATCGTGGATTTCTTGTTTACATAAAAGAAGTGTGCTTTTTCATTTTACCATCAGATCAAATAATCTCTGGGTTTGCAAAAAGGAATGTCTGTGCTACCTGAACGAGGATTGTGCTGGATGTATACCTAACAGCGGTAGCACGTGGGGTTATTTTCTGCATCCTCCACCTCGGTAAGGAATTGCAGCCATTTGGATGCAGTTACTGTAATTAGGAGCCATCCTTTTGCAAAAAAATCCCACACCTTTTCAAGCCTGGATTTCTGGAGTGAAACGTTAAGTCAAACTGGAAAAGTAAAGGACGTAAAACGCAGAAGCCTGCCTACAGAATGGAAACTCAAGTCACTGCCAGTCAATAATCCGGACCGGCTGCATACTGACATCCAGACTTGGTACAATGCCAGTTAATTTGAACTACAAGGGTTCAGAATTCCCCAACATGAGTGAAGACCTCTCTCCTCCTACCAGCATTGCAGGGACACACACTATCACCTGCAGGAGCTCTCAGACTATAAATATAGACACTGGTTTCTTCAAGGATGGTACTCCTAGCCCCTCTGCTCCCAGGCAGTTGCAGCATCCACAGAACTCAGCTGCCCGGTACAGCCAATATTAAGCTCAGGAAAGTCTTTTTAAAAGAAGTGAACGACCTTTTGATGTTGAAACAAATAAATAATTAAAATCCAACACCTGCAGGACCAGCACCTTTAGATAAATCTAGGGAGATTGGGTAGAGATATACGAGTATTTCTGAAATGATAAATGGCTTTGATGCTTAGAATTTCAACTACTAACATCAGTTCTTTCAAGGAAAACTCAGGCAAAGTAAAATGAAAAAAAGCATCACCACACTCAGATTGAAATAACAGGGGCTCTGTGCTCTCTGCAGAGCAATGGAACCAGAGTAATAGTTGAACTTGGAGATTTCCCTCTTTTGCCATCAGTGGAAGATTATCAACACAGTTTCTCATTTTGATATTTTAGTAACAAATAGAGTGTCCCTTGGTCCTACTTTAGTGTTGCCACTGAGGTGGTAACAGCTACAGAAGTGACTGGCGGAAGTTGAGGCTTTGTCAGCCATGGGGTAGCTATGAAGATTTCAGTATCAACAGCCGAAGAGATATGGAGATTATACAGTGAGCAACGAAGAGTTCTGATTACAGTGAAGATGACAGGAGAGCTTTACATTTTCTCAGAAAGCCCCAGAAACAGAGGTGTCAGCTACTTGGAAATGTGCCCAACAGTTACAATCTTAAGGTTTCCCCAAAACCAAAAGCCGCATTAATACAATGAAAAGCATATTTGTTTCTGCTGAAAAGATTAGCAGTAAGTTACACAATAAAGATGGCACTAAAATAAAATCCAAAATAAAAGTGCCAATGTTGACACAATTCCATTTCATAGGGAAAGGTGTTCCTGCTTCCTATCCCCTCTTAATCGCCACTACAAAGAAATTATGTAGCACCAACGTACAGCAAAAGAGCAGGCTTTTCTATAGAAATCTATTCAGCCATTCATTCTGTGGTTTCAGAAATCTCACTGCAGTGAGACACTCAAAATTTCTGCTGCTGCTACTGGTGCAAAACACCGAGATCTCTGCTAGAGAACAGTGTTCTCATCTTCAATACCCAAACAATATTTACCAAGCAGCATTTCGGAATTTAGTTCAAAACTACTCAACCAATTTCAAATGCCACAAAACATCAATACTTCTTGAATATCTCTACTCATTTTTTTCCTTTCATTCCACCAGAACTGTTACTTCTTACAGTGACCAGAACTGGAAGCAAGGTTTCAGTGGATGCCACGCACATTTCTAGTAACTAGCCATATCCAAGATCCTCACGTGCCCTCCATATGCCTTGGGAAATAATCCAGTCTGGGTACTCAACTAGTTAACTATGATGGTATTTAGAAACATGATAGTTATAGAATATGGAAACTATAGCACTTATTTCGCTGATCCATACGGATACCAACTCCCATGTTGACAAACTCACTGTTGAACCTCCACTTTGTAATTTGTTCATAAGCATTTGTTTTTATGTCTGTGCTTCAAATATGCAGTTTACACTAAATACGTGCACATTTCTGAACCTGAAACATAATACAAAGAGGGAAGGTGAAGATATTTTTAAAGTTAATTACTTTTTGAACTTTTTTTTTTCAAAACATTCAGGAAAGAAAAGCTAGTTTAAATATGGACTATTACACTGGTGTGCACAAAGCTGAGGACAAAATGGTTGCATCTGGTTTTGTCTGCTTTCTTGTAGGTGGTATCATGGAGTTGTGCCAAGGTGTGAATAACAAGCTCTATGGTCCTACCTCTCTTACACATGCAGATTCACGACAATGAAATGGAACTGGATACACAGGAGTGGCACACTTCTGTGTTGCCCAGTGGTTCCACAATGGCCCAGCAACTCCAAGAAGAAAGTTCTCCAAACTAAGCATGCTTAGAGACTGGTGGAAAGTCATAGATGTGGGTTGCAGGCAAAGGTTTTTAGTAAAGGTTTTTAGTATGTTGTCTCTCTGGGCACACAAGTTTAGGTACCTGGGGAACTTGTTAAAATGGAATTACCTACAGACTTTCAGATATTTCCATATTCAGGGTCTTTCAGTAAAACATGCATGAAGGAAGGTGACTAACTTCTATCTAAGTCTGATTCAAACTTCCAAGTTCTCTTTTAAATCTGTTTCTATGCTCTTTGGGATACAGAATGTCTCAACTTTAGCTGTCTCCATATCTGTAGGATACATACAAATTATCTATACTTTTTTATATATATATA
>VZTU01013862.1:0-19753 GCA_013400835.1 Zapornia atra
ATAATATATAAAATATATTATATGTAATATGCAATATGTAATAATATATAGGGGAAAGGTCTTGGAACTTGATTTAGAACAGTAAAACTCTAACCTAAATTAAGTGAGCTGTAATTCAAGAATGTGGAACAACAGAGACAGGAGCTCACCCAACCACATCCTCCATCACTAGCAGAAATACAGATTCAGGAGAAGAAAAAAAAAAAACAACCCCCCAAAAAAACCCAAAATACATATATCTCACCATTGCCTAAGTCATCCATGGTAAATCTGAAGATAGAGAGCTAGAGACTGCAAGCGTCCTCTCCTATGAATGCTTCTCAGGCTGGCAGATGAAATGCTGTAACTCTTTAAAGGCTAGCCCAATGAGGAGACAGCCCCGGCACTCCACTATGTTTAAAATGTCTATGTTTAACTCAAACTCTGGTATGAATTATACTGCATATTTTTGGCTGAGGTTAAATTGATTCATAATGATTTGTACCTCTCTCCTGCCTAGTAACTTTTCATTAGACACACAGATATCTTAATAATACTTTGGTTTGGTCTTTAGTTTCTCTTCTAACCAACCTCACTCCCAGTATTTGTGCTAGTGGATGGGGATGGCTAAGAGATTTATTTCTTTCTCTTGCGTGTGGAAAGCATTAGCTAACAAAGACTTCTTTACTGCCACACCAAGCTCCTTTGTGCTCTTAGTTCCCTCTGTATAGTTCATTGACTACAGCTTTTCCTTACCAGGAGATAACTGTGTGGGCCATATTATGTTGTCTCTTCTCCACTGGAATATAAGCAATTGCTCCCAGCTTCAAGTAGCCTATGTTGGAAGCATCACAGCCAGAAAACTTACACATGACAAGAAGCGCTTAAAATCCCACATGCAAAAGATACCTCTCAGAGTCCTACCCCATTTGCCCTTAGGATCATCAACTGACTGCTCAGAAATGTGATCAGAAGCAAAATCCAGATGGATTTCCAAAAGTCCAGGGGCTCCATGGTCCCAAAGAAGCTGGGCTGCACTTTTTGCTGAGATGTAGAGGGCTTCAGATAGTTACAGCCATGCTGTACATCGACCATCTTGGGGCTGGTCAGCATGCAGTGTGGGCACCTGATAAGATATCTTGCCTCAACTTTCCACCTGGAAACAACAGCTTTTCCAGCCTTCTCCATCAAATTTGAAAGCTCTTTAGAGCAGTTCCTGAATAAACCTAGATGTCTGAATAGTGCTTACTATACTGGTGCTCTGATTATTGGTGCATTCTCTGCAGACCACCACGTTACAGTCAATAAATCATTAAAAACATATACATATATCTAAACCAAAGAAAAATAACTACTCCTTGTTTAGCTGATTTTTACTGTAGTATGAAATTGTAAACAAAGAACATAAAATCCCATGCTGACGGTTCTGAACTGTTTGGAAGGAAAACCCAATGGATGGGGAAACCAAAACGCACCCAAGCTCTCTTGCATTATTAGTTTCTAGAGCTATTTCTCCTTTCCATTTTTTTTTTCCTGCTGGTGGGGGGTGGTGGGGTGAGGCCAAAGCGAGAGAGGGGGGAAAAAGTACTTTAAAGTGAGAGTTTAACCCCATAAGGACCTCTGTATAATGCTTGCACAGCAAACTCTGTGGCAGCGGCAATAAAACTAATGAAAGGCTTTGTCTCTCTGGTGAAATGACACACCATGTTTTATAAGCATTTCAGACATTTTCATTGAAAAATTGTATTTCGACAAAAGAAAAGCAAAAGACACCTCAACAAGGTTCACAACATTTCCATCCCAAACACCTTCCTGCTTAAAAAAAACCAAACAAAACTGTTAAAATGTTGCCTTGTGTCACATCAATCCCTTCTAGCAGAGATGATGATTTTTTAATTATTTTTATTTATTTTTTCTTCACTCTGCCACTTCCTGGGTAAACCCTCCCATTCTGTTCCCCAACAGAGAGTAAAAGTGTTGCCTTCGACAGAATGACTCTGGATTGGGACCAGTATTTGAGAGGCCTCAATCAATAAATTTTTAAGTGCTTTAAATTTGAGGACAACATCTCACCTTGGTTAACATTTCTCAGTTTTTTTCACTTTTCCCTCCTTCCCCCCTCCCCTTTTCTCTTTAATACAGTTAATCTGTTCCTGGGTTTTGCTACAATAAACTCTGTAGATTAGTATTATTAATAAAATCCTACCATCCACCCCCTCATTCAATTAATCTATGCATCCTTTTTTTTTGTGTGTGTGTGAAGGTGTCTGATGTCAACTTTGATGATTTAGAGGCCATAAAAAATAAAAATAAAATAATCACCCAATAAGCTCTTAAAAAATAAGGGGGGGTATGAGGAGAAGGAAGACCTGTGGTACAAAACTATAAAAGGTTAGATTAGACTTTAGCAGAAAAGTCGCTGTGATAATTACTGTTATCTGCTGATCCATAAACTCTTCACACAAACTGCAACAGTAAACCAAAAAACTGACACTTTAATAGCAATGTGCTTTGTAGTGCGGGGACATCTCTCCTCCTCCTTCCCACGTCTCTGTGCCTCCGAATGCTTCATTTCCTCGCAGCCCTCTGACAGGTGGAGCTGACAACCCGGATTCCTAGCAAGCAGTGAGCAGCTAGAGGTCAGCACTAATTATTGCTAAACTTTTGCAGACTCACAGCGTGATCTTGTTGGGAAAGGAGGAGGAGGAGGACAGGGTGAGACGGACCATCGCTCTGGTAGTTTGGGATTGTTTTTTTCTTTTTTTCTGTTTTTTGGTTTGGTTTTTTTTTTTTTGGAAGGCAGAGGAAATAAGGGGATGCCAAGAAAGTCTGTCTGGGAGAAAAGAGCTGTGCCAGTCCAAAATGTCCCAGCATTCCCTGCTGACCTACCACAGGTTAGGGGCTGGCCTTCTGGGAACTAGCTCTGCAGACCTGTGGGTCCTGGTGGACAAAAAGTCAGCCATGAGTCAGTAGTGTATCCTCATGGCCAAGGTACTAGTGGTATCCTGGGGTGTATTAAGAAAAGCTTGGTCAGCAGGTTGAGGGAGGTTCTCCTCCCCTTCTGCTCTGCTCTGGTGAGGCCACTGCTGGAATTCTGCATCCAGTTCTGGGCTCCCCAGTTCAAGACAGACGGGCACTACTGGAGAGAGTCCAGTGGAGAGCTACAGATATGATGTGGGGACTGGAGCATCTCTCTTATGAGGAAAGGCTGAGAGAGCTGGGCCTGTTTAGTCTGAAGAAGACTCTCAGGGGACCTGACTAATGCTCATAGATGTCTAAAGGGTGAGTGTCAAGAGAATGGAGCCAGACTCTTCTCAGTGGTGTCCAGCGACAGGACATGGGGCCAAGGGCACAAACTGGAATGCAAGGAGTTCCAGCTGAACATGAGAAAAAAACTTCTTTACTGTGAGGGTGAAAGAGTGCTGGGACAGGCTGCCCAGAGATGTGGAGCCTGCATTTCTGAAGATATTAAAAACCCACCTGGACACAATCCTGTGCAACCTGCTTTAGGTGATCGTGCTTTAGCAGGCATTTGGACTACATGATCTTCAGAGGTCCTTTCCAGCTTCTGGGATTACTGGATTCTGTGACCCTCAGCTGTCATAAAGTGGCACAGGTCCACCAACCTGAGCTGGTTTACATCACCAGCTGTGTGCATGACCCCAGCATCTGTGTTACAGCCCTTTTGCGAGTCACAGAGGAAAGGGATCTGACCAACATGCAGAGGGAAAAGGAGAGATCCAGCAGCACTGGGAGATCTTTCTGGACTTGAATTTTGTGACACCAAATAAAGAGCAGATTTATCAATGCCAACTTAAGGATGCATCTCTGGACAGGGAAATTGAACACTCTGTTTCTCATGTTTGAAAATCATTTTATGAGTGGCAATTTTGTGCTGTTCCTGTAGATTTGCACAGTCTTAGCCCCTTTCAGATACTAAGGGGAAATCAGATAATCTAAGGGGAAAATATACCAAAGGAAGAATAAACTTTAAAAAAAACCACAATGATTTGAGTCAGAGGACTGACCCATACATAGCCATGCAAGAGATACTCTGAAGTTAATGATTCTATAAAACAATTAAGAGGAAATTGAAAATTTGAATTATAGCTAAAGACTCTAGGCCAAAACATCAGCTAGCATAAATCACTAAGGGCAATAGACCTCCACTTCCTTCCACTGGCCCCATCTTGTCTCATTTCTCAGCCTGTTAGAATTTATCAGGAAACTGTCAGCCATCTCTAAATATTTTGAACCATGTAGTAAAATTCAAAAGGAGATTCACACCCAGTTTCTCATGTCTTGCAAGAATAGTGACCAGACCCCACCCCCCAAAAAAGATCTTACTTTCAATTTTATGGCATCAGGTTTATTAACTCATTTCTACTGAACACTTAAAATTTGATAACAACCTACTCAGTTCAAAGGGAATTTATTCTGAAAAACATCTTTTGCAACACTTCTATTTAAAATTCCCTTATATGACCCAAAGCAATTAACTAATAAACTTCTAAGCCAATAACAATTGGGACAAAACCAACCGAGCAACTTGGAACAAGAGATAAACATAAAAATGGTCTACCAAAATTAATTAATGACAGAAACTAAAAAATATTTCAGCATTTCTTCTAGATTCACAGACTCTAGGAATGCAAGAAGACACTGTGGGATTTTTTGGGTTATTTTTTTTGTCTGACCTCATACAAAATATTCTCACAGAATCTCACACAGCAGTTTCTGCACTGGGTTCTTCCTTTTTGTCTAGGATAGAGCACATTTTAAAAAAAAATCCAGTCTTCATGTGAAGATTCCTACTGATGGAAGATCCACTGTGTTCCCAGACACACTGCCCAGCAGCACCCCTCTTTGCATATTCCTTCCAATCTTTTTTTGGGTCTAATCACAACATGCAACTCCAGAATCATGTTACATAAACTGAATGTGTACCTAAATCTATTTTTTTCATGTGGTAGCTATAGTCAGGCCCACACATATGTTCAAAATTTGTAGAAACAGGTGCCCAGATATAAAGTCCTAAGATCAGAAAACACAGCCCTTGTTGTTCCAAGAAGCCATTATCCTGATCAGCAGGCTTTCTGTGAAATTCCTGCATAAAATATATATGCATATATTATCAGTTTGAGGAAGAGTCTCAGTAAACTGAAAGGGAAAATGCATTTGAAACAGACAAAATATTTTTATTTATTTTTTAGCTACACTGCATAATTACCCTGTGCAACAAATTGCCACAAGGTTCCACAAAAGCCAAGACCTTACCGTAATTCCAAATAGGATTAGACATTTATATGCATAATGAGAACATCCACAGTTGCACTGTCTCGGATAAGAAATGCTGGGGAAATAACCCTCATGCTTCTAGGCATAAGTCAACAGCACAGGAACAAAATTGAGAAGAACTCAGTTTGCTCTGTACTTATCCCTCATGTGGATTTTAGAACCGGTTCTCTAACACCCAAAGCTGAGCACTATCTGGAGACAGAAATGGACCACTGGCTCAGTCAAGCAGTTCTAGCAAGGTTCAAATATACAAGTTTCAAGCCCCCCCTCACTTGGATTAATCTTTTTCACTTACATAGCTATTCTGTGTGCAACAGATATCCATACTGTCTAGAGCTATATGAGAGGGAACCTGGATGTAAACAGGATATAGGAGTGAACTGAATATGATCTTAGAAAAATCCACTTCTGGTTCTGTTAATGAGATAAACCCTCCACTGCAATCAAGCAAGATTTATGCTTTTAGACAGTTTGATCCTAGGTTACACAGCAGTAGATTGCAAGGCTAATAAAAAATACATGTCCTTTGTGTGGGACAACAGACCGTATCCATCCCATTGTCCTCCTAAGTGTTGCTCTCTGCTACCTGGCTTTAAAGAGTTCAGGCCGAAGACTCACCATCTACATCTTTTTCTATCCATACTGAATACCATGTTAGTACTTGGCATACAATCCTGTCTTTTCTGCTTGGGTCTTCTAATACTGCTTTTTTTTTTCCTTCACGGATTTGCATTGTGAGTATGTGGCATCCCAGCGGTCAGTGCACGCTGTACATAAGTGAACTGTAACTAAGTGAGAGAAAGCAACATTTGACCAACTCAGTTTTGCATAGTCCCCAAGACCATTTAAAAGCTCTTGTTATCAGCATGCTACTTGATTATTTCTAAATTGTGAGGGTCTAACAAAGCTGTCCTTTAATACCAGCTTCTTTTGCCCAGACGGCACCCTACAAGGCACACAAGCCCTGAACACTATGGCCAGATCCATCTCTACCCTCACCATGAGCTTTCCACCACAGTAAAGTCTCATTAGTCCAGACTGAGAGGCACACAACAGCACCCAGCAACCAGCAGATACCGCTCAGAGATAAAGCAAAACAAAATCAGGGGAGGGAGGAGTGGGGGGTTAAAAATATCTCAGAACCTCAGCCTCTCTTCCAGGCAACTTTCAATCCCATTTATTTATTTATTAATTAAAATAATTTAAGCCATGGAAACAATCTCTGGAGACATGGAGTCTCATTTAGACTTTCCCCCCTACCCCCACCCCTTCTCCCTGACTGCTTGGAGCATCCTGGAATGATCTCTGCATGCCTCCTGAGGGTAGACATGGCACTAGCAAAGCCAGAGGCAATTTTCAGGCTCTTGTTAGGGCAGGAAAGATCCACAAGAGAGAGCCTGTTCTATTCAACTTCTCTCTGACCACAGCCTGTGAAATAAGCCCTGAAGTTCTGGCTCTGCTGAAGTCAATGGTGAAATAACTATAGCTTTCCTGAAAACAAAATTATAGTCAGGGATCCTCAGCTTTGAAGATGGCCTCAGAGGCAAGAGATAAACTCTGTCCACCTTCTGTTGCCCCTTGAAAAAACAATCTTGAAGCATAACAGCATTAGGGTAGTGGAACTAGATCTTGGCTGAGAAATAAAATAGAAAATATAACACCCAGGTTCAAAATACAGCGTGACTTCTTGAGATAGAGTTGGCCTAGCAGCTACTGACAGCAGAAACGAAGGAGCCAATAAAAAGCCAAAGACCCAAGAAGTAGTGCAGTAAATGGCTTCATACATTTAGTTTGCAGCTTCCTAATTCAAAGCTATGACCCTACTCCATGCCAGCAAACGAGGCAGGAAAATGCTGAAAGAATAGGTCTTGATTTGGATGTTACAGACACCCACCCCAAAACTGCATCAAGCTCTGCCTCAAGTTTCCAGCAAGCCTTGCAGTCCCTTATCTCACTGAAAGCATGAGGTCTGCAAAGGCTGAGGGAGGAAACTGTTTCAGTGCAAAGACCTACAGCTGTGGGGGAAAGAAGAAGGTGCTGAATCCACTCCTGATGTATTCTCATGGGGAAACCAAGGCACATAAATACGTACAGCTACAGGCCTGAAATCACCAAGAAATAAGAAGCATCATTGGAAACTGAGTCCCTCTCTCCAAATCTTTGTTCAACACCTAGACTCCAACATCCTCCCCTTGCTTCAACTGCAACACATCTTTATTCCTTCCCGAAAGTTTTTTTTTTCCAGTTTAGCTCTATTCGGCTATTCTGGGCCACAGAGATCCCAGCAAAAAGCTCTGCAACGTCAAAGCACTCTATAAAGTCCTCCCTCTGCCTCCATCTCCTTGTTTTTTTCTTTCTCTCTCTCTTTTTCTTCCCCTCCACAGCCCCTCACATTATTCATCATAATCATAAAACATTCATTTGCGCTTCTGACCAATTGGAAGGCCCTCGCGGGAGGCCATAAAGGGGGGGTGTCAGGGTTATAATGAATGTAAATGCCAGGTGTTTAAGCTGGATAATGTGCAATTTGCAACTCAAGCAATCTGCACAATAAGCAAACCTAACGTTATGGTACCTGATAGGGGCACGATGGCCATTCAGAGAGAATGAAACATTTTACGAACTCTATGTTGCCCTGATCTCATGATCTAATAATAGTCCAGACAAAATTAGTTCCTGCTATAATGTCTTCGAATGTTGAGGGGTGGGGGGGAGAGGTGGATGGAGAGGAGGGCTATCAAGGAGTTGGAGAGGGGGGGATGAAAATTATATCAGGTGGCTGAGCTGAAGTTTCAGAGGATCAAAGGGAATTGCAAGCTGCATGTGTTATTTAAGAAAACAACCTTCTGCTGAAAGTGGGGAGGTCAAAGACAGGGCTTTCCTAACTATCTTGCGCACACATATATATGCACACACAGAGCTGTTCCCCAGGATTTGGCTGCTGATGAAATAAAAATAGGTTGATCCTCGTGAAAGGGCTGATTTTCTGGCAGTGCAGGGCTGGACAGCCTGATTCCCCAATGCCTAACAGAGCGTCATCGCTCATAAATTAGCTAATCTCGGGCTGGAAATAACTGTGAAGAGGAGTTAATTCCCATCTCGCTCCCCTTATCCGAAAACCAAGTTTCATTTTCTTTCTTTCTTCCCTGCAAGACCAGGTCTGGCTGGGCGAGGCAAGGGGAAAGGCAGGTCTCCACCCACTCCTATTGCCCCATAGAAGAAACAAGTGCAGCTGCTGCTCTGCTCTGGTGGAAGGGGCACCCCGAGGAAAGTCTCGTCCCTTTTCTCCATACCCTGTGTAGTGCTCTTTAAAATGCTGTTCAGACTGTGAGGAACATCGGAAGAAAAGATAGGAGAAAAAAATATAAAGAAATATTCCAAGCAGCTTGTTGAGAGCCTCCGAAAGCGCAGTCCCCTTTGGGGAATTCCGTCAGGCTTGTTGCTCTAACCCATGTGATATAAACACTTTTCTCTCTAGGTATAACAGCTCCAGAGTGTGCCCATGGTACCTCTGTGGAGCAGGAGGGGAGTGCGGAGGCTAACCTGCCAGCTAGGGAGAGCTGTCAAAACTGCAGGCCTCCCTGAACTCCACCAAAAAATCCTGCTTATCCTTCCCTGTCTCCACTTCTTGATTGCACTAACTCAGCCCTCATGTTGCTGCTCCAGGAGAGCTTCATGGCACCTGCATGCCCTCCACAACCCCGGTATGCAGTTACAAACACTTTACTCCATCTAACACAGCAGCCTCAAAAACACTTCCCTGTCTTTGGTCAACATAGCTTGTGTCCACCCTATATTGGAAAGGCTGCCTCATAAAGGCATCAGAACCATTTTTTTCCTCCAGAGTAATGTCACAGCCCAGCATGTCCATGTGAGGAGTGTCCAGCAAGCTGGATATGCTCCAAGAGTCCACATCTATTTAATTTCATAATGTGGCTATTTCTTTGGTTTGAATCCAGAAGAGAAACATTAGGTCCTGTTGTCTCTGGTTTTATTTCTTCCCTAAACCCTTTATGATGAAGTCTTCCTCTGCATCTTTTGTGTTTACTACTGAGGAGAAATGTCTGTGTGACAGTCAGACAGACACCCCACCTGTCTGACAGACCTAGAGAGCTGGATTCAGTTCTTATGCTGCAAAGCTAACTTCACCACTGTAGCTACTGAAGAAAATCTGCCATTCTGCTCTTAAGAGAGTTTTGGTTTGTTTTTGAGAAAGACCTTGCTTTCAAAAATTTTTAACTGGACTAATTTAACTTTAGAGTTACATGAAAACAAGTTTTTTGCAACAACCCTTATTAATATTTTTAGAGTTTTAGGAGAGAAATTATGATAATTTAGTCACAAACTCTCCCTGAGAAGTTCCCATCAGAAATTTCACGCATACATGAATACAATAATTGCCAAACAAAATATAATCAAATTTGGCTTGGTTTTTGTTTTTGTGGTTTTGGGGTTTTTCATTATTTTATTTTTTTCACCCTGAATCTCTGTGAAATCAAAGATACAAGCCAAACACAAAAAAACCCATCTCCTATATATCTGATGTGCTTAC
Source organism: Zapornia atra (assembly GCA_013400835.1). Classification (NCBI taxonomy): domain Eukaryota; kingdom Metazoa; phylum Chordata; class Aves; order Gruiformes; family Rallidae; genus Zapornia; species Zapornia atra. Next base: position 9,830 of record VZTU01013862.1, read on the forward strand.
CAACATTTTCTACATGTCTCTCAGAGTTCCATCAAACATTTTTCTTGCTGTATTTTTCTAAATTTTGGATCAAATTTGACACATGGCAAATAAGGATGTGACTGGTGTTTGCCAACATAGCTTTACAAAGGGAAACTGTACCTGACAAATATGGTGGCTTTCTATGACAGGGTTCATTATCAGTGGATAATGAAATGGGTGGATGGTCATACAGTCAAAGAGTTGTGGTCAATGGCTCAATGTCCAAGTAGAGACTGGTGAAGAGTGATGTTCTACAGAGGTCAGTACTGGGACTGGTGCGGTTTAATATCTTTGTTGGGGACATGGAGGGTAGGATTGAGTGCACGTTTGCCAACAATACCAAACTGTGTGATACAGTCAGCACGTGGAGGGAAGGGATGCTGTCCAGGGGTACTTCGACTTGAGGTTTGAAAGGCAGTCTCATATAAACTACATGAAGCTCACCAAAGCCAAGTGCAAGGTCCTGTCAGGGCAATCCCAAACATAACTACAGAGTGGAGGATGGACTTGGGGCTGTTGATTGTTCAGAATCTGAAGATGAGTCAGCAATGTGCACTTGCCCAACTGTATCCTGGGCTGCATCAAAAGTAACATAGCCAGCAGGCTGTCTCTGAGGTCCCAAGTAGAAGAAAGACATGGAACTGTTGGAAAAACTCCAGAGGAGGGCCATGAAGATGATCAGAGGTCTGGAGGACCTCTTCTATGAAGACAGGCTCAGGGAGCTTGTTCAGCCTACAGAAGAGAAGCCTCCGGGGAGATCTAATTACAGCCTACGAGTACTTAAAGAGGTCCTACAGGAAATGTGGAAAAGGACTGTTTACAAGGGCATGGAGTGATAGGACAAGGGCTGAAGGAATATAGAATTAGATTAGATATTAGGAAGAAGATTTTGAGTATGACAGTGGTGAGGCACTGGCACAGGTTGCCCAGAGAAGCTGTGGCTGCCCTCTCCCTGGCAGGGCTCAAGGCCAGGTTGGATGGGGCTTTGGACAACCTGGTCTAGTGGAGTGTGTCCCTGCCCATGGCAGGGGGTTGGGGCTAGATGATCTCTATGGTCCCTTCCAAACCAAACCATTCTGTGATTCTCTGACACAAATCTCTTAAAATCTTGGTAAGTCCACTCCGTATCATTGCTCTCCCACTTCTACTTCAGACTTAGAAGACATAAAATGAGACTTCAGACATTTCATGATTATAAACTAACCCATGGTGAGGTCTCATTTCACGTGAACCTCAGGTTGTCGTAATCCTCATCCCTTTACCACCTGAAACCTCTCTCCCAGATACTACCAGGGTCGCAGACAGTCTCTATGAATTAATTCATTTCAGGTAACCTGCAAAAAACAACACATACCTGGACCCAGGCATCTCTCTACAGTTCTGGAGACAAAATCCCCAGTGAGGGTTGGAATTGCCAAATTTTTAAAGGATGTCCATTCTGTGTAACACAGGATACAGACTGAAGAGGAGTTACTTCTTGTCATTCTTCAAGCTGCATCACAACCCTTGATAATGGAGTCTCCTTCCTGGGTCTGTATCAGGTATCTAAGATTTGCTGCCAAATGGATTTAGGCACTGAATATCAGAACCTGGCAAAGCTCAACAACTGCTTTCTTGTCAACCTGTGTTTCAACAACATAGCCCTAGGTGGCTGACATTTTACCAGAAACAGGGATGAAAGGTAGCTTGTCTGATTTTTTGTTGCAATTTCCTGGTTTGGCTTTTTAATTGCATGTGTGTGGGGAAAAATATATCAGATCTTGGCAGGGAAAAAATGCCCCTTCAGAACCTAAATTCTGCGGATTTTATTTTCTGGAGCAGATGATGGTCTTTGTTTATAAGGAAAATTAGGCCAAATCCAACATTTTCACAGATGGAGGAGCCTGAATTATTTATCAGAGGTTCGTGATTTTTCTTTTTCTTTTTCTTTTTTTTTTTCTTTTTTCCCTAACTGGTAAATAATCAAGTACAAAAAGTCTGATATTTATTTCAAGACTGGGATCAAGTCCACACCAGCAAAGCTAAAACAATTTCTCTCCATTTTACTCTCTCGTTCTTTCTCTCCCTCTCCTCTCTTGGATATATTCCATTTGTATAAATAATTAAACATTCATTGGGCCAAGAAAGAAGGAGGAAGAGAGAAAGAGAGACAGACTTTTTGGTGTTGCCATTGAAACATACACAGAAAAAAAAGTTTTATACAATGAAAAACAAATGAAATAGCATAATTTAGCTAGTTCCAGCTGTTTCAATTGAGGACACAAGGAACACTGAAGTAGAGACTGATGAGATAATATGTTCCCATGGAAACTCTCCTCCTAACGCCTAATCATTAAAAGGTTGGTTTAAGTCATGCATTTGAAAGCTTTGCATTACTCTGTCTTAAAATGTTTCCTTCTTTTATTTACTAGTTTCTCTATGCATTTTTCTCTTCTTTTCTGTGTTTAAAGTATATACAAATTATTATCATCAACTGTACTCATATGGCAATGAATTCCACTGGATCAGAGTCTGGAGAGGCACAAATACCTGCAACAAGAATGGAGAATATTTATGCTAGGTCCCAGCTGAATTACGACAATTTTTTTTTTTTTCTTTTTACCTGGGCCTTGTCTAAAGCCACAGAAATTACGGACTATGCTTGAACATTTGAAAGAGGTGCAACAGTAGAAAGAACAAAAGGGGAAAAAAAAGCCAACCAACCAGAAGCTCTTATGAATTGAGACCATTGTGAATTAGTCAGTACTTTGCACTGAAACTTTACAGTGGTATGACGATCTAGGTTAGGATATATTCAGATTACTCATGAGGAATGCTGATCAAAACCCCACAGGGAAATGCAATCCTTATGAGCTTGACCTATCCATATTATACCAGTCTGAAGGCTCCCAAATCTTCTTTGTGGATCCATGGATTTAACTCTGCTCTACCAAAAAAGAAACCAACTAACCAACTTTCCTACACACTATTGCAGCTCCTGCAGTAGTCAGCTCTGGATCCCATTAGCAAACAGCAGTTTCAGAAAGAAGCAGGAACACATGGAAAATTTAAAATTACTGCATATGAAAAATCTTTTTTAACTCTAGAACTCACTCTGTGATGGAAATGTGTATCTGTAAGACCACAGTTTGAGAAAATTGTGGTATTTCAGCTCAGTGATGCCTCTTTGACACTTGAAAAGAAATGCAAGACTTTCAGTAGGTTGAAGAAAGGATAGATCCCTTATCTGTCCCACAAAAGGGTATGATAGTCCTCATGCATACACATAAGTCCAGGCTCTGACAGCACCTCCTGTGAAACACACAATATTTTTTCTTTTTTTTAACACAAAGAACCAGTAGTAAAGGGACAGTTGTGAGAGATCATTACTTGAAGTTTAGAAAAGACTTGGCACGACAACCAGAAAAAAACCCCATCTGATCGGTTTGCTCAAAGTCCTGCAGATGCAGCCCTGTCAAAGCAGCTGAAACTAAATTGGTTTTCTCTTTGACGGCCATTAAACCTGGGTTATGCTCCACTGATCTGTTGATCTAATGGAGAGGTCAATTTTCGTGAGATGTGGTGGATAGGAGAGCTAAGGAGAGGGGTCATTTTTCATTCAAGTATCTGGCTTTGGCTTTAAAAGAAATTGTCTTGCAAGAAGAGTGAGATAAATACAGAAAAGTTTAATGAATGTTCTAACCTCTTTCCCTATAAACTTCAACTCCATCACACTATTATGCTTTGCTTAATCTCAAGGAAATAACCTCAGGAGAAAAAAAAAACCCAAAAAACAACAGGGTGATGTCTGGACTAATCACAATCACAGTACAACAAATAATACTCTCGCCAGTAATTTATCAAACATCCCACTCGCACTTCAGCAAGATTTTCCCATACTATCTCCTTGCCAGGCTCTATTCACTTCCCTGCAGGATGCGAAAGGGATAGCTTGCTTGGGGACGAGGTAAGCAGCCATCCCTGCAGCAGTAGTCTTTGCTTCCCCACACAGAAATTTTTCAATCAAAGGCAGAGTTGCAGACCTGAAAAGGGTAAAAGTACCAGCAAGTCAAAGCATCTGTTAAATGGGAATCATGTGCACTGGGAGTGTAAGCCAGTCTTACAAAATGCTGAACAATCACAACTGTCCTCACAGTGAAGTGGAGAGGAGTGCTTCTCAGGGATGTGTGGCAAGGGATCTTTTCCACCTAGTCAATTGTGAGTTCTGTCACCCAGGGATTAGATACGGGCCTTGCACACTGCTGCAGAACAAGGAATTTGGCTATTTGAATGTATTTGAGGACACACTTAGCAAATAATTATTCTGAGTCATTTTAATCAGCTTCTTTTTTAAAGATACAAATTCAAACCTGAATATTTCATTTAACAGAAAAGGTAGATGTATCTTCAGAGATCCAAATAAGTAACAACTCCACATCTCCAATGAATTAGAGAAGTTAAAAAAAAGTTCATATGTTTTTGAACTACCCAAATATATTATAAGAATGTATTATAATATGTATTTTGTCAAGGCCACATGTCAAAACCAACTGAGTAGCCCTCCTCTGCAAACATTTCTGGTCTAGCTGAGTACATCTACAAAACTAAAACTTTATGAGAATTATTTTTTGAATGAAATGTCAGTAATAAACTAGGATAAAACTCAGTATGTAGCTAAAAGGCTCTTATTACATACCATTTAACTGTCACCGCTCAGTAATTGCAATTACAAATTACTGTAGCTTTACAGTCACCAATCTGAGATTAAATACTTCGGAAAAGTACTGGATAGACACCCCAAAGTAAATGATCTCTGCCCTAGTTTGCCAATAATGTAGGCACTGAATATTTGGCTAAAACGGACTGATGGGGGTTGGCTGGGAAGACTGGTACAATAAAAGAAAAGAAGTTGCTAGGCAATCCCAACTCACAGATTGTCACTTAATCATCAAAGGAGACATGGGGAACACCTCAAAGGCAGAGACTATGCACGAGGAGGAGACCTAATGGTGCACCTTACGGACTGTATTTGACAAGCTCTGAAAATCCAACAGACTTTTTCTCCATATGGGTAAGTTAACTGAAAGCTATAATTTTGAAGACAAATATAGTATTTTGGAACAAACATGGGAACAAAAGAACCTTCTGGACCCAGAAATTTCTTGTTGGCGATTCGAGCTTCTGTTTCTAATGCTCACATGGAGCATGGATTGCAAAGGCAGAAACAAGCCCTATCAAAACTCTACCTCACTCATTCTGCTGCGGAGATGATGATAAAGGAAATTACCTACAGGTGACATAATAGCCGAGCTGGTTAGGACACTATTGGAAAGTGTTCAGATACAACAATGAGGAGATAAGAAAACCAGAATTGACAAGAACAGCATAGAGGGTAAAAGTATACTTAAGGAGGAATTTGTGAGATGAATAAGATAGCAGCTTTGGAAAAGTGATACCAAAATAATCCTGCTTGTAGACCTCATACTTGGATCTAGCTGAGCATCCACTGCATTCAGAGGACATTCCTGTTCCTGTCTACAGCTCAGACAGCATGTGGGGACAACAGCCACCACTGACGGTCCAGCACAGCCCTGCTTCCCAACCAAGTGTAAATCAGCATTTGGATTGCAAAGCCCTGTTCCAAAGCATCTGAAATTTGTACCTGCAATTTTAATTGACTAAGACACCCTTAAAAGGAGGGAGCTAAGCACAGCCTGCAGGTACATAATGCCTGACAGCCAGTGTTAACAAGGACATACTTAGCTTGCCTGAAGAAACAAACAAGCACAGAATTGATAACTACTTCATGAATGAGCTGTAACATGTTGTTTTAAAAAGATGCTGTCAGAAGAAAGATACAAACAAAACAACACATGTTGTTGAAGGGCAGCTGCTATTATCTGGGCTATTAGCAAATGGTAAAAACTATTAAAGCAGAAACAGTGTTAGAAATCTAATTCTCTTTTCAGCATTAACACTATTTACTGCTGCTCTCTTAAGTTGGAACACAGAAAACGGACTAATCAATTTTCTGTCCTAGTCCTAGCACAATTTCTTAGCAGTGCCGGAAACAGTGTGGGTTTGGACTGAATGCTCAGAGCTTACAAGCTAGACAGACATATCTCAACAGAGAGAAGGGGTTATCATGGATGGGGTAAGTTTAGAAGAATGCTGACAAAAACATCAGGCTCAGTTAATTCCATAATTTCTGGGGAAGATTTCAAGTTTCCTTTAATTTATAGTTTGTTTTTAATTTCTAGTGATGTTTAGAGTGTAGCATATAGCTAGAGAAAAAAAAGCTAATACACTAGTGAAACCAAATACCACCCTTCTCTCTTAACTCCTCCTTTGCATAAAGTTCTCATGTCCCACTCTATGTTCCTAAAGCAATTCTATAGCACAGACAAAACCCAGCTTCTGGATCTTAACACTTCAGGTAAAATCTCGTTGCTTATGTTCCCAGTCCACTTTAACTGCTGTGGACCCTTTGAATGCAGTGGAAGATATAATGAAAAGAGGTAACATAGCATTTAGGGCACAAAGAGGGCAAAAACACACATTAAAAATAAGGAATTTGAATTTTACTGTCTTTTTCTTTTTAAAGTTTGGAAATGCTTTGCTGAAGTTAAGTTTGTGTAAAATCATGGACATTGGAAGCACAGGATAAGCACTTTAAATGCAAGCCAAAGGAAAGCCTATTTCCATTTAAACTGCTTAGCCACACACTTGCAGACATGAAACAATTCCGCTGAGGTCCTCCTGCACTCAGGAAATTCTTCCTGGGTCACTGACCATCATTTAAAGGGCACATCTCAGCCCAATGTCCAGCGTGAATTTTTCAAATTAGCCTTCAGTTGCTGCCTCTGCAGTACAGAATTGTGCTCAAAAACCCTGAGCTTTTCAGAAAGGCTCTTATACCTGTTTAACAATCAAAAAGCAATACAAGAATATGCACTTGCTGTATTTCACGTGCTGTGCAAACACATACACAGGCTGTATTAAAGTGAGATGCCAGTTCCCTTGAAGGCTCTTTATTAGGCTCACATGCCTCTCTGAGAGCGCTGCCATGTGATTCAGCCTAGTGATGGGGGTCTGGTGCAGGAATCACTGTAATCCCATGGCCTCTATTATATCCAGAAGGTCAAGAGGAATGATGCCTTCTGTCCTCAAAAGCCTCTGAGTCCTTAATATTGAGGCAGGCATGGGAGAGCCTTTTGCGATGGTTGGTTCAGATAAACATCCTAACAGCATGATAGTGTTGGCTTAACCCCAAAGCTATGTCAGCTGTTTCTACCGTCCAGAGACCTTTGTGTACCAGGGATGTGAAAGTCCTGCCAACATCAGAGGCGTCTACTACAGAGTCCACCTCGCCATCCCTCCTTGAAACTCACCTTTACAGTGACACTTTCAAACCACTCAACACCCACGAGGCAGCTGGTGTGCTATCACTGCAACTTCCCAACCAAATCATAATCCACTCTATATTACCTCGCTCTCCCTCCATCTGTTTGCTGCATCCTCTCTCAGGTGTTTACATCTCTGAGCAGTTTGGGTCAAGGACCAACTTTTCATTTTGCATGTGGTAAGTGCTAAGTACTCCAGATCTTTTATCTTCAAATAGGACCTCTCCCTCTCGTGGCAGTGCCCACTGTAACAAATCAACATCATTCCTGAGGACTGGCCCAACTATGGAGTAGGATGGGAGAATCTCATGTCTGCCTTAAACCCCTTCAGGTTATCCCATGTCAGCCTTAAACCCCATCAGGTTCTCCTCCCCACGCCTGTTGCTTGCAGCAGAGCAGAGATGCTGCAGTGACACCAGGGTAGTTTCACAGACAGCCCCCAAGCAGAAGTGTGACATTTGCCTTGCAGACAGTGATGAAAAATCATCCCTCCTTCTGCACCACGCCCTCATCCTTGGTCCCTTTGGATGATGCTTCCATCCCCTCAGTGCAGTCAGGACTGGAAGTCTTGGTTCTGTGCCAGGAGCAAGTGGAAAAATCCATCAAGTTACTAATGTCTATTTAAAAATAACTGCACGTATTCCACCCCCTGCACCCCTCACCCCCCCAAAAAATAGCAGCATCAATAAAACCTACTACCTTCTTATTTCACTGCCAAATATCTGATAACCTGCAACACTAGCTTAACTCCCCATTTTTCTTCTCCCTTTAATTAAAACTAAACAAAACAACCATCTTTGGTCATTCATGATTTAAAAAAAGAAAAAAAAGTTGGGAAATTGCATTGGGGAGGTTATTTTATCCTGTTCCAGTACACTTAAAGCTCCATTTTCTCCAGAGAAATAAATTAAATAAGATATAATTCTTCTGTTTGCTTTAGAAAGATCAAGTGATGGATTGAATTAGACCTTAAGAGGACACCATCCTCCCCCAAAGTGCTTTAACTCGTATCCCCTCCCCTGCTCTGCATCAGGTCAGCTGTGTTTGCCCACTGCAGAACAGATAATACCTTTCTCTGCTACTTCACTTGCCTACATTTATCCTCATGTCTCCAGAGCAGTCTCCCTCTCCTTCATATTTGTGGTGTATTTTTGTCAGCAGATCTACCTCTATGAAAAAGTTTAGTCTTCCCAGGTTTTTGCTGGTGTCCCATGCAAGTTTTTACACTGTTAAGGCATATATGTGGATTTTTTTTTTTATGGGGTTGGAAGATACTGAAGCAATGAGTTGCAACAGGATTTGACTCTCTGGGAAGCCCTGTCTTCCTATTGCTTTATGGATTCTAAGAATCTGGCCTTGAATATTGTGTGTGCAGCGACCCAGGCTTAGGGAAAGGTGGCAAGTGCATGAGGAAATCCCTCTTCAGGACAGCATTTAAGCACACCCTTAGCTAGATGTACAGCATGTGCTTGATGTTGTCCAAAACAGGGCTGATTTCTCAAACTAGCGATGCAATTTTTAGGCAGAACCTATGCTGTTGGTGTAATTCTCATTTTCTTCTTCCTCCTAAACCCTTTGTTTTACTGTCATTGTGGGTACAAGGAAAGGCTTGCAAAGGAACCTTAAAAATATACAGAATTTCCCTCCTGTACTCCCCAGTTTCAATTTCATGATTTTTAAACCAGCCTGGTGATTCTGAGCTCCCTGACGCTATCCTTGCTTTCCAAGCCCGGGGTTCCGCACACGCTGCCTGGCAAAGAACGCGCCCGCCCAGGTTTTGTGGAGGAGCTGCCAGCAAGTTGTTTGGTAGCACAGTTAAATCAGCCACAAACCAGCTGTCCCAGGCTGTAAGGGAGCATGCCGGGCTGCTGAAACTCTTCTCCTGAGCCGGCATAAAATTGAGTCGTGTCCACTTGAGGGTAGGAGGACTGCAGGGTCTTTTTCACAAGCATGCCCCAGTGATCAGTAACAAATTCCTTCCTTTCAGCCTATCGCCCTGTTTTCTATGCACAGGGTTATGTCTGTATAAATATTCTAGGGACCTGGGACCTAGGGGCTGAGGTGAGGAGGAGGAAGCCAAAGAAAATACATTTTAACTAGCAAGGACAGTCGCGTCTCCTCTTTCTGTCACCTTGTGGGCTTTTGCAATAGAAGAGATATTTTATTTGTATTTAATAAAGCCCAGCGGTAGAGCTGCTTATGAATCAAGCCGCATCATGCATGGAGCTAGAAAAAATATATATTGGGATTTTCTAGCTCGCTAGAGTTATTAATCTGGCTCAAAGCCTGCAGTAGGATTTAATATATTAAGTGAAATTGCAGGCCTTTGCCCCTGTCTTTTCGCTAAGACAACAACATACATACGCCATATTAGATTCCATTTTTTGTACATTTCAGATAAGGAGTGGATTAAATAATGAATGAGATTCCCATTAGCTTGAAATTTTGCTTATTTCAGGCAACCTCCTCCCCCACCCTTTTTTTTTTTTTTTTAATCAAAATGCTTCCCAAGTGGAATTTT
>VZTU01013865.1:7827-24446 GCA_013400835.1 Zapornia atra
AGGGCACCGAGGGCCCAACAGAAGGAAAACAAGAATATTAGAGAAAAATATCCTCTTCCTTCCTGAGAAGAGTGAGTGGCAGAGCCTGTCTGAGCACAGGCCGGGTGCCGCTGCTCCCAGCCCAGCTCCCAGCACGGCTCTGGGTCGGGGCTGCCACCTGCTCCTGGGGAGACCTGAAGTTCCTCTGGGACCCAGGGCAGCGTTTCGGTGTGATTCACTGGCCGAGCCTGAGCCTGACCCCGTGGCCGGGCAGGGAAGAGGAAGGAGCAGCACAGGCTCCCTGTCACCATGTGTCACCCCAAACCCCCTGATAATCACAATCGGTTCAGCTTTTCTACTCCCGAGCTCTGCCACCAGCATCCAGACCCATGACTGCATCTGCCACCAGGCAGCCATTTCGGGGGGGGCGGGGGGGTCAGAAGTGCCTGGAAATGGGTCCCTGCCAACACATCCCACCCACACCATCAAGCCACGGGTCCCCTCCAGTCCCCTCCCTTACATGGATGCTGCAGCCAGAGTGCAGCCCCAGTGCTGAGGACTGGTCCCTGCCTGTCCGTGTGTCCGGCATGGCTGCGCTCCCTGCCAGCCCCCACTGCCCCCATCTCTCTCCCTTTGGATCCATCCAGCCAAGGACATAAGCCCAGACCCCAATCCCCATCTCACCCCCAAAGCCAGGCCCTGAACACGCAGGCACACGCCAGGAGAGGGGTGAGAAGCTCGTGCCCAAACCCAGTCGCACCAGGGGGAGGTTTCCACGCACGGGCAGGGGAATAACTCAGCTGTGGCAACGCATCAACAGCAGCTAAATTTAGCAGGTTATTCTGGGAGATCCAGATGCTGGGTAAATACAACCTTATTATTTCACGCAGGGGCAAAAGTTCAGCAGAGCCCCGAGCGCTGCTCCCCTCTGCTCCTGCAGCACAGCCAGCCCCCTCCGAAACCCCGCGGGGTCCCGCTGCCCTGGAGCAAGCCACCAGCTCAGTGCCAGGCCCTGGCAGGCAGAGGCTGCTGCTCAGCCACGTCTGCAGGGCACAGTCCCCATCCTCCCGTTGGAGGGGCTGTGGGGATTATCCCACCACCGGCGCTGGGGGTTTGGTCGGAGGATGCTGCTCTCCCCTGTGCAGCTGGAGCACGAGCCTTTCCTCCCTGCTCCATCCAGAACAATACATGGGAAGTGACCGTCAGAGGGGAAGTGGAGGGTGAGGAAATCCATGGAAATCCATGGAAACCTGGCCCCAGCTGGGACCACTCCGGTGGGGGCTGCCAGCCAGCACTCTGTCCCACCCAGCCTGGGTCTCCTGGGGGTCCCCACCGGAGGGTCCTGCATGGCAGTGTGAGGGGTGGTCCTGCTGCTGTGCAGGGGCAGGTGGGACAGCAGGGACACAGGGTTACCAGCCCACACCGAGGAAAGGAGAGCTGGGCTGGGGGCACAGGGCTCTCCCTCCAGGGAGCACCTGCAGAGTTTAGTCTGGTTGGTCTCAAAAAACCAAGATCTGGGGTATTTTTCCTGGAATTAAGTTGTCCCAGAGACAGGCCGGGACCCTGCCCATGCGGGTGGGCTCACTGCCAGCATGAGCACAGCCGTGCCCCACTAGGCTGGCAGCTGCTGCCAGAGAAGAGCGAGTCCCTGCGTGCTCCTGCTGAAATGTCACCTCTGAGGCAGCAGAAGAAACCCACACGGCTGCCCCATGGCTGCTGGGGCAGCAGAGCACTCAGGGAAGGGGTCCCAGCACAGCCCCAGCTCCCAGGCTGTGCTCGCAGGACCCGCTGGCACCCACCACTCCTGGGGTGAAAGCCTCCTCGGGGCAGGAAGCGGTGCCTCCTGAGCCCATGGGTGCCTCCTGAGCCCATGGGTGCCTCCTTCAGTGACCCCAATCTCAGAGTGCCTTCTGGGGACGGCTGGCTGGCAGGACAGCACACAATAGCACCAGCCTCATCTCCCGCCTTTAAACCCCCTGCGGAGGGTACGGGCCGGGGGCAGGATCGCTCCCAGTCCAGTGCAATCCCCCTGGGCAGAGCTGCAGCCAGGGCACAGCGACCGCAGCGACGCCGAGCAGCCCGCGACGGCTCCGGCCCGCAGGCCGAATGCTGCTGCCTGGGGACTCCTGCTCCTCCTGCCCACAGGCCCCTCTGCGGCATGACACCGTGGTGGCCGAGCACCCCCCCCCCCCAGCAGCACAGAGCCCCTCAGGCTGCACTGGGGACCTGCAGCCAGGACAGTGGGGGCTGTGACTGCGGCTGAGCCTTTACCAGAGAGACCTGGATTTACCAGGATGTTTTAACCAAGGGGAAAGGACCTGTAAACACGCTTCCCCAAAAGCCATCCACAATGTCTTCCCTGCCCTGTCCCCTCTCCAGCCCTTTCTAGCAAGCTCCTGGTACTCCTGTTGCTGAGCGGGCAGGACCACCCAGCATCACCTCCAGCCCCGCTCACAAAGCGCCTTTTGTTGCCCGGAGCTGTCCTGGCTCCCAGGCTGGCTGGGCTCCAGCTCACCTAACCCCGGCCTGGGTGCCAACCAGGGGGCCGGGGCGCTGCCCCTCTGGTCAGGGGCACAGCTCTGACACCCCAGGTACAGCCTGCGGGCTCCCTGCAAGGTGGCATCTCTCCTTCCGCAGCGCTGGAGGCTCAGCCAGCAGCACCGCTGCTCCCTGCCTTGGCCACCGAGACCCATCAGTGGGGCACACCGGTGTTGGGGTCTGTGCAGAGAGCAGAGGAGCCAGCACGGGGCAGAGGAGCGCTCTGGGGTCCCTGGGAGCTACAGACCGTGTCTGGCTGTAGGACTGGGCCAGGGTCACTTCTGGGGGTGTCGCTCAGCAAAGAGCCTCTGTCACCCTGACCAGAGGAACTGTAACTCTGAGGCACCCATCTCACCCACGAGCCGTGCTGGGCTCCATGGTGAGGACCCAGCAAGACCCAGAGGGTCCCTCACAACCAGACGGAGCAGCAGGCAGGGCTGGTGACCCCGTTTCAGACCACAGTGAGGGGGCCCTGAAGGCGAGCAGCTGGCTGCACCCATCCGGGACACCACAAGCCCCAGCCCCAGCCCCACAGGCTCACACCTCCACCTCCTCTTCCCGCAGACACCACCAGCCTCTCCCATGAACCCCCCACAGCATGGTGGCCCCGACCCCCAGCCTCTCCCCCACCTTTGCAGGGGGGTGGTTGGGCAGCAGCACCCACAGACACGTGTGCCATGAGCACAGAGCAGCCGGGAGCTGCGTCGCATCCCCTCCTGCCCGGCTGTCCCTGCCAGGGCACCTCCATCCCGCAAAGCTGAGGGGCTCCAGGCCCTCCTTCCGACAGCACAGCTCATCCCCTGCCCTGCAGCTCCTCAGGAGCTTATCTGGGGAGCACAGAGATGTTCACCACAAAGAGAGGAGCTGAGAAGGGCCTGGAAAGGAGCAGAGCCACGTCCAGGCTGTGCCGGGCTGGCTGAACGGCTCACAGTCCCAGCACTGTGCACACTCGCTGGTGAGGGGCTCTGCCAGTGCTGCCCCTGGAAAGATAACAGCCTGGGGGGAAAATCCCAGCACTGGCAGAGGAGACCCCAAGCTCAGCAGGGGGATGGTCCTCCTCCCCACCCCGCGGCGAGGGCACTCCTGCCCCAAAGGCATGGTTGCAGCTTACCTGCATCTTTTTTGTCTTCCAGCAACGTGAAGCACTGTGGAGAGGAAGAAAGAACAGAAATCACTTTGTTATCTTTAGATCTGCTCGTGGTGTCCTGCCAGCGTGGCTGGGCTGGGACCCCCCTCCAGCCTCCTCCGGGCCAGGAGGGGAGCTGGGGCTGGCAGTGCCCGCTCCAGGGACAGGCTGAGCTCTGCAAGGGCTCGTCCCAGGGCCGGCAGTGCCCGGCTTTAAAACATCAGTGCCAAACACGGCACAGGGCAGACGTGGTGTACCCAGCATGTGCCCATCACCGTGGCTCCCTGCCTGCTGGAAGCCATCAGGGCAGGAGCAGTGGGACTGGGACCCGCATCCCTGGGGCAGGTGAGGGAGCTGGGGAGAGGGGGGGGGGCTGGAAGACGGACCTTTCTGCCCCACAGCTTGGAAGGGAAGCTGGGAAATTGCCGGAGGGAGGAGGGCAGGCAAGGGGTGTCCTGCTTAGAGCCTGGAGGACACAGCCAGACCATGGAGCTCAGCTCTGCACCATGGTGACACCCTGAGACACCCACATACCCTGAGATACCCACACACCCCGCACCAGTGACACCCTGAGACACCCGCACACCCTGAGACACCCGCAGACCCTGAGACACCTGCACACCCCGCACCGGTGACACCCTGAGACACCCGCACACCCTGAGACACCCGCAGACCCCGCACCGTGTGTCACGCCCGGGGCTGCTCTGCCCTGGAGCTGGCTCTGGCCCTGGATGGTGCTGGGGAGGCCGCGGTGGGGCAGGGCCCCACTCCAGCCAAGGAAGCACCGGGCTGGGGTCCCCCCAAACACACCCCTCCACACTCGTGCAGCTGCTCAGATGCCGGTGGAGATGTCCACATTTCGATGGCTTTGGAAGGCCCAGAACGCCAGCAGGAGAGGAGGGAATGAAAAGAAAGCAGAGCTGGGAGCAGCTGGGCTCCCCTCCCTGGCCTGCTCCATGAGAGCAGCACCCGGGGTGGGGCAGGGGCCACCAGCCCCATGCAGATGGGTTGTCCCTCGCCCAGGGCTGGATTTCTGTGGGACAAACCCCAGGGAAGTGGGATTTACAGCAGCAGAGCCGTGCCAGCACACGGGAGCTGATGGTGGCTGCAGGGAGATGGGGGAGTCAGAGGGTCCCGGTGCTGCCCAGGTCCCAAGGGGAGCGCAGAGCCCAGCACCCCCACAGACCCCGCTCCGGGTGCAGGCGAGCCCCCGGCCGCGCAGCCGCAGCCCCCCGAGGGGGCCAGAGATGCTGTCAGGGATCACGGCGGGAATGCAGCGCGCTGCTGAGCCGGCCTTTCCCACGGGCCACCCGGGACCCCTCTTCCTGCCGGGGCAGCGGCGCTGGGGATGACGTGGGGTGCGACGGCCTTAACCACGTCCCCGCCGTGGGGCTGCCCGAGAGGTGCCCAGCACCTTCTGGAGCCTCCGAGGGCCTGGAGCATCCCTTGTCACAGGGCCCTGGCCACGACGCTGCCATGCCAGTGGGGAGGAAGAGCCCAGCACCGAGGGACAGATGACTCCCAGCCCCGCACATGGCTCCTACCCAGGCACGGTGCCCGTGCCGCTCCCGGAGCCGCCCATCCCCACACCACCACCAGCACGATGGCAGCGACAGCCCGGCGCCCAGAGGGTTAACAGGGACACACTAAGCTCTCTGGAGACAGCAGGGACAAGACAGCTACTAAAGTTATTAACCAATTTCACAAATGTCATTTTTAGACTCGACTATTTTCGGCTCCGTGCTGAAGCCCCGGGGAGCCCCAGCATTCCACACCGGCACAGCCGGCCTCAGGAGGGGCTTCACTGCTTCTCCCCATCTGCAGCCCCTGGAGCCCAGGCTACCGGTGCCCCCGGAGCCTGCCCGGCACACCCACAGCGCTCCGGCTGGGGACGGCGTGCTGGGCAGGGCAGAGGGGCCGTCGGAGGAAGAGCCGTGCTATTAAGGAGGCAGATGAGGAATTAAACCCCAGTGAAAAACACCAGATGCCACAGGAGCCACTGCTACAGGAAATTAAAAACTGGGGGCCCTGACTCGCTGCTCCTTTGTCATCCCATCCCAGCCCCCTCGTCCCCCCAGGCCAGACAAGCCAGATGCGACCCGAGGGCCAGGCGAGCCGCAGTTCACAGGGTGCCCCCAGGCCCCCAAATTCTGGCTTGTGGGGGGCCCCCAGCCCCTGATCCCCGGTTTGCAGGGTGCACCCAGCCCCTGAGCCCTGGTTTGCAGGGTGCCTCCATCCCCTCAAGCCCCAGTCTGTGGAATGCCCCCAGCCCCCGAGCCCTGGGTTGTCGGGGGTCCCCAGCTCCCGAGTCCTGGTTCACGGGGTGCTCCTAGCCCCCCGAGCCTCAGTCTGTGGGGTGCCCCCAGCTCCCTGAGCCCTAGTTCACAAGGTGCCTCCAGCCCCCTGAGCCGTGGTTCACGGGGTGCCCCCAGCCCCCAAAGCCGTGCACACTGGGGTCTGGCAGCACACACGGAGCCCCCTGACCACGCTGTAACCACCGGTGCTGCACCCACCGTGCTGCCTGTGCTCGGGATGGGGGTGACACACCGGACGGGTCCTGGGCGAGCACGGGGTGTCCTGGCCAACGCACCCCGTACGGCCCATCCAAAATTAACCTTTCACGTGCATCAGGAGCGCAGGCACGGCACCCCTCCAGCACAGACGTCAGGCACCCTTTGCAAGCCCCGGCCCCCCCAGACACACCTCCCCCGGGGTCCCTTCCGGCAGCTTCTCCCGAAATCGGGAGGGGGGGGAGTCTCGGGAAGACGGACACCGTTAAATAGCCGGCTCCTTACCTTGGCTCTTCTGAAGCAAGCCCAGAAGAAATCCAGCAATGGCATGATGGGCCGGGCGGGGGGCGGGCACGGGGCCCCCTAGACCGCGGCGCTGCCCCGGGGCGCGGGCAGAGCCCACCCCAGCACCCCCATGGCCGCTGCCTGCGGCGCGGAGCGGGGCAGAGCCCGGAGCTGGGCAGAGCCCGCAGCGGGCAGGAGCTCGGCGCAGGCAGGGAGGGAGGAGGCGGCTGCTGCGGAGGCGGGCCAGCGATTCAAACCCTGCACCGTTACTCAGTTGGTCGCGAGCAGCCGTGGACGGTGATCCAAGCTCCCTGCAGACTGCGGGTTTCAAACAGCTCCAGCCTCTCCTGCCCGGCCCCTGCGCCCCGGCTGCGCTCTGCTCCGGGCAGGGGAAGGGAAGAGACACCCCCGGAGCCGCAGCCGCCCGCGCCTCGCTGTCAAAGGCACATGGAGGGCGTTGGAAACCCAAACCCCGGCCGGTTTAGGTTTCACTCCAGCCCCTGCTCCAGCTCGCCGGCAGCAGCAGACAGGCCGAGAGGCTCCCGACACCCCCCGTCCGGTGCCCACGCCGTGACACTGTCGTCCCCAAACGCCCCTGTCACAACCCGTGCCATGCTCCGGCGCCACAGGCAGCGGCCTCAGCACCGGGCAGGGCTCAGCAAGCCGGCTGCCCCGACCCCAGCGTGAGGAAGGCGGGGAAGCGCGGCCCAGCCATCAGACAGGGCTGCCCCTCGCTCCTGCTCGCAGCCCCCAGCTCCCTTCCGCAAAGCTTCGGCACGCTTCATGTGGGCCGGGAGCCTGCGGAAGGCTGAGCCAGGCTCCTGAGTGAGCCCTGTGGTGCCCAGGCCCCCGGAGAGAAGCCCTCCCACGGGCACGACAGAACAGCCCCACGGGGAGTTCATTAGAACAAGGAACGGCAGCAAGGCCGGGGCTGAGCCACCTTCCTACAGCACGCCCAGGGACACACGGCTCCGGCCCACCGCCCCCGGCTGCTCCCGGGGCTGGTCCCAGCCCTGCATGCTCAGGGCAGGCAGCAGCCTGTGCCGGCGAGCAGGGGCGCGGCAGCTCTGTCCGAGGGCCAGACCCCAGCAGCTGGCGGGCAGCTGCCGAGCCCCCGCCAGGCGTCGGCAACGGGGGTGCCGAGCCAGCCTCGAGATGCCAGCGGAGGGGAAGGGCATGCAGAGAGGAACAGGGGAGCCAGCACCGCATGAGCAGGCCACGGACGTGCCGTGGTGGGCAGCAGCTCCTCCTGGCCACCACCACTGCTGAGCCAAGGGGCTTGCTCAGAGCCCAAGCCTCCGCTGCGGTGGGATGGGTGCCAGCCATGCTGGTGCTCTCGGGGGTGACGCGGAGTCGGTGGCCACGGCTCCTGGGAAGCGGGAGCAGGGGGATAAAGCAGGGACAGCAGGGCAGAAGACAGGACACAGCAGAGCTGGGGAAGCTGCACCTGCCCAGGGCAGGCGGCACAGGACACCCATAGTGTCCTGCAGACCTGACCCGCACCCAGGCACTGACCCACAGCACCACCCCAGCCGCACTGACATGGCCCCAGCCACAGCACAGGGGCAGCGTCAGTCCCAGCACCAGCTCCAGCTGCCTCCTTCCATCTCCTCTCACTCATTCCTCAGCAGCATTTTGGCACTGCTCCCGGGCTTGGCACCGGCCGCGGCTCCTGCACTGCGTCCCTGTGGCACCGGGCCAGCACAGAGGGCTGGGGGCACCGAGGTGCAGCATAAGCTTTGTGTGTTCACCCCTGTTCCCCTCCAGGCCAGGGCTGGGGACACCGTCTCACCTCTATGGGACACTTGCCCAGGGTTCACCTTTCCTAGCGAGCATTTTCCCAGCAGGAGGGTTTGCACTGGAGGCAGAGCCAGGCGCTGCGGCCTGGGGGTCAGCCACCCAGTCCCTGCTGCCTCAGGGGTCACAGCTTTTATCCCAAACACTTGCTTGGGCTTCCACACACTTGCCCAGGGTGGATGAAAGCAGCTGGGATGAGCGCCCATTTCCAGCCATCCCCATCCGGGTCACTGGGTACCACTGCCACAGCATTGCAGCTGCCAGGGGACCACCCCATGGCCGGGCCACCAAACGGCACTGCCACCACCAGACCTTGCCAAAGACACTGCCAGCCATCATCACACAAGGAAACTTCTCCACGGGGCTTGGCCCTCAGGGCAATGTCCATGGGCAGAGCTGGGGTCCTTGGGCAGAGCTGGGCTGTGAGAGCCGGGCTGGCTGCCCGCAGGATGCGCTGCTGGAGCAGGGGGTGGGCAGGGGCACAGGCCGGCGGGGACCCAGAGATCCTGCCCTGGGTTCGGTTTTGGTACAGAGACACACTCCTTCCTTTCCATCCCTGCCAGGGCTGGGGCTGGACACAGCCCTCCCAGGAGGGACGGTCCCCTCAGGGACAGCGGCGCAGCCGTGCTGGGCAGCGTGTCGTGTGGCAGACAGACATCCTCCAGGTAACCAGACAGACAGACAGAGGTGGCTCTGCCCTGCCAAAACCTTGCGGAGAAGGGACAGCCCCACAGCTTCACCCATCACCAGCAGCGCAGGAGCAGGGCAGCGCCAGAGCAACGACCAGCTCTGTGCCCTGGCAGCAGGAATTCCTTCTCCCCCTTCCTCCAACCCAGCAGTGCTGGTAACAGAAAGCTGTCTCCTTCCCCGGGCCTGGGAGACAAACCACAGAGGTTTCTGCATACTTGTGTACCTTCTTCCTTCCCCTCCAGTCATCCCAAAAGCATTCCAGTAATTTTAAAGCTGGGATCCTTCCCCAGCACACCCGGATCTGTCCTCAGCAAGAGCAGGTCCTGGGGGGTGCCCTGCGAACGGCTGGAGCCGGCGCACTCCGAAGTGCCTGTTTCTGCCCAGGGATGCTGGGACACAGCTCCACCACTGTGCTGGTGATTCCCAGGTACCTGCTCCACACACATCCACAGGAAAAGCAATTTCTGTTGAATACACATATTTATACACAGGCATCACTGTGATGCCCAGGCTTATGGGAGAGCCTGCTTTAAAGAGCTGATCCTAGGGAAAGCTCTGCTCTGTGCAGGCTCACAAAGAGTTTCACAGGTGTGGATGACACCAGCCCTGCCCCATCCATTGTCTGTGCACAGAGTGGGGCCAGACACCGGGATGCAGCCAGACCCAGCATGGACACACACAGGGCTCTCCCAGAAGTCACGGGGCAGGGCTGCCGTTTGGGAGGACAGGTACAGCCTCTTCCTGCCACCAATCATCCCCCACCAGCTCCGGACAGGCGCGGCCAGGAGCCACCCCTGTGCCATGGATGAGCTATCGCTGCCCCTGCTGCTGCTCAGCATCACCCCGGCACAGCGCCGATCCCAGCTGGAGGAGGCAGGGGGCCCAGCAGCATCCTCACCTCCCCGGCAAGGGAAGCCACCGCTGCTGGGAGCGCTCCCAAGGGCTGGCCCCGCTCCTGCAGGAAACCGTGGGGGGTCTGGAGAGGCGTGAGCCGGCGAGCCGTGCAGTGCTGTGCCGGGCCGGGCCAGCCCTCGGCACACAGTGATTTTCCACTTGCTACTGTGTGCAGCCCTTCCCAGGCCAGGATGGGAGCAGCTCCTGCCGAGCAGGCGGCTCCCAATTAGCACAGCGGGAACAGGAACCCTTTTCTTCTCCCAGGGCCCGGCTGCGGGGCGGGTCCTGGCGGCACAGGGATGCCCAAGCCGTGCAGAGGCTGCCCAGGCCATGCAGGGCTGCCCAGGCTGCACAGAGGCTGCCCAGGCCGTGCAGGGCTGCCCAGGCTGCACAGAGGCTGCCCAGGCCACGCAGAGGCTGCCCAGGCTGTGCAGGGCTTTCCAGGCCGCGCAGGGGCTGCGGTGCCACGCGGGTGCCGAGAGCAGAAGCAGCCAAGGCACAGAACCTGCTGCCACGGGAAGCGGCCATGGGGGCGTTGAGGAGATTTGAGCCTTCCCAAGGACAGGGTCGAGCCCCCTGTGTCCCCCAGGGCAGCACACGGCGCCCCACGGCCAGGGCTCGGGCGGCGATGGCACCGGCCACCACCACGGCCGGGCCTGTGCACCCCACTGAGATACGTGACCATCACAGAGCAGCAGCAGCCGTCCCCAGCTTCCTGCTGTCCCCCTGCTAGCAGGGAGGTGGAGAGCTTTGGGGGGGTTTCCTGCCTGTGAGCAAGCGGGCGTTGTTGGGGGGTGCACAGCCACTGCTCCCCCAGACGGGCACGGGGGGGGTCCCGGGGCGCAGGCAGGACACACTGGGACGGGCGCTGCCTGTGAGGGGCACAGGCGGGCACTTGGCTGCCACAGGCTGCAGCAGAGACCCAGCACCGCAGGGAAGCATCCCTCTCTGATGGGCAATTAAGCAATTAGTTAATCCCCACGCACCGGCTCGTGTGGCAAGGGGAAACACCCCCCACCGGCAGCAGCAGAGCACCAGGGCCCCCACAGCACGTCCCATCGAGCACCAGCAGAGGAGCCAAACCTCATCCTCTCCCACTGCACCTTCTGACCCCACATAGTTTTTCCCAGCCCAGGCACACACCAAACTCCCTGGGATGACTGGAGCGAGCCTGGCCCTGCCCATGGCTGCAAGAAGCCCCCTCACCCTCCCCAGTCCCCTCAGGGGTCCCAGCAAGGGCTGGATCTGTGCAGTCAGCGATGCTTCCGCGGAACTTCTGATGCACAAGGTGGGGAGTGCTCCTGCCCCAGCACACCAGGACCTTGCTGGATCTGTTAGCCAGGAAGTCTGGGAACTTCAACACCAGTAAATTCCAGTTAAATTCCAGGCTCTCCCTAGAAGCTGTCTGTCCCCCCTCCCCCAGCCAGCTGCTGCACAGACGGGGCTGTCTGGGACCCCCCCAGCTCCTCCTGGGCTGTGGGCGAGGACGGCGACACCGACAGCAAAAAATAACCCCCAGCCACGGCAGGGGAAGCAAGAATAGCCTCCAGTGGGGACAGGGCTCTGCACAGCCTGGGGACACACCACAGCAGGCACCCCCGGGAACACGCAAGGCGGGGGCACTCTGGCTCCATCCCTCCTCCTCCTCCATCCACCCTCGGCAGCTGCACCCCCTGCATGGGGGACGCTGGGCTCAGCCTCCCATCGCCGCTTCCAAACACACTGGCCTTGCACATGAGCCACAGCCACCCCTCACAGTCCCTGCTCCAGCTGCTCCCCAGGAAGTTTGGTTGGAGTCGGGGGTGCTGCAGAGCCCAGGGCTCATGAGCTGTGCACGGGGGGCACGGTTTGAACGTGTTTAAGGGGGCAGGGTGGATGGGGTAACCTCCTGGCACGCTGCAGCCACGTCACAGCAGTTACAGACAGGCCCAAGCGATACAGAAGGACAGTGGCTTTTGTGGAGACCCATCTGCTGCCCCAGCCTAACTCCAAAGTCAACACCTGGGGGTGTCTGGGAAGAGGGTACAAGGATTCCCATGCTGGACACCCCCTGCCTGCAGTGCCCAGGCATCCCACACAAAAGAGACTCAGCATTTTCACACGTAAAAGCGGGGTGCAAGCAGGGTGCTCACAGGGCAGCTCCCCCCTCCCATGGGACACCCTGAGCGGCTGCAGCCTGCCTGGGACAGGGATGCTCTGCCCACCGAGCTGGGTGCCAGACCAGCTCGGGGAACTGGGGGCATCTGTCATCAGCAGGAGGCTCAGGGACACAGGCAGAGCACAGGGCTGAATCGTTCCCAGGCAGGGGACAGCCCGTGTCCTGGGGCTCACCTGGGGTCTGTGGGCCAGCTCAGGCCCAGACCTGCCTTTGGGAAAAGATTAATCCCCAGGCAAAGCCAAGCCCTGCCCGGTGTCAGGGCTGTGCGAGCGGCACGGGGAGGGCTGGCCTCACACGAGGGGCACACACACACGTGTGCACACACACACACACAGGGCAGGGAGCTGGCTGGGTGAGGGGACACGCTCTGGCTGGTGCCCCTCTATCTGCCTCTGACAGCCAACACACCCAGCAGCTATAGAAACCAACCCCAGGCAGCAGAGCCAGAGCCACCTCCAGTCGGATGCCAGTGAACAGACAGGACTTGACCCACTCCTGTCTCACACATGGCTCCAGCAGCAGCTGCTGCCTCCCAGACCCCAGCCCTCATTCTGGCGGGGTGTGGGATTAGTGAACAAGGGGGAGGCCTCTCAGTGGGTGCAGTGCTCTGTGGGTGCAGTGCTCTGCAGGCAGGGCAGGTCTCTGCACGCCTAACCCCACGTGACGAATTCGCACACAGCCTCCTCTCTCTCTGGGTATGGGGACGGTCCTGCCCTGTGCACACCCAGGGGATGCTGGCCCCTGGACACAGCGCTGGCTCTTCCAGAGCCAGAAGCCAAATTCCCTGGTGGCTCCCAGCACCAGGGCGTGCATCCCCAGAGCAGGCAGCAGCCAAGGGTTCCTGCAAGCCACATTTGCCCAGTTTGCCTTCCTGGGCTGTGCTGTCACACTCCAGCACTCAGAGGTCTCCGGGTGCTGCTACCATGAGCAAAGGGCTGCCTGCCCAAGCCAACCTCCTCCCCAAAGTGCCACAGCAGGACCTCAGGGCAGAGCTCAGGATACAGTCAAAGCCCAGCCATGCCGGGCCAGTCCTGCAGACACCCCACAGCAGCACACCCCAAATCTGGGAGGGGGCCCTGGCCGGCACAGAGCCGGCAGCACACCAGTGGCACGGTGCTCTTCCCTTCAGGAGCATCTAAAACAAGCTGGCATCAGGCATGGCTTCTCCAGGGACCCTTCCACAGCCACCACCGGGGTGATGCCCGTCCTTGAGGCACAGGCTGCAGGAGTGAGGGGTCTCTTCTTGCTCGGGGACAGCAACTGCCCGTCCCGCGCCCACGGGCAGCACAGCCCCGGGGTGGGATGGAGCCTCCCTGGGGGATGCTGGGAAGCTCAGGCAGCTCCAGAAAGCGCTTCTCATACCAGCCCTCAGCACATACAAAAGCCTTGTTCTTCAGCAGCAAATTCTTTTCTGCCCCCAGCCCCCCACGGCCGCGTCCCGGCGAGAGCGTCCTGCCCCCCCCAGGGGCTGGGCAGGAGCCACGTGCTGCGGGACCCCCTGCAAAGCGCATGGAGAGGGGGAGCAGGGACGGGGGGGAAGGTGAAAGGGGCTGGGTGTGGGCAGAGAGCACGGAGCCTGCTCCAGGCCCTTCACTGTGGCTTGTTTCTCCAGTTCACACCCACCGGCATGGAAATGTCTGTGCCCAGACCTCCCCCCCAAGCCAGGTCACAGCCTCTGGCACAACACGGTGGGGCAGCAAAAGCCCTTCCCCTTCCCAGTGACAGACACGGGGAGGCTGCTGGGCCCGAGCCACCTCCAGCCTCTGCCCACCTCTGTGCTCACCCGGGGCCTCGGCCCGGCACCCACCACCCCAGGACACGTCCTGGCTGCAGCTGGGGGCCAGGCTGGGGTGTCTGTGAGCGGGGCTGCACTGTCCCTGCCTCGGGGAAGGAGTTGGCAGCCCCCCAGAACGGGCAGTGACCCCATCCCAGCTCTGCCACATCGTTTCACTAGAGGCTGGCTGGATCAGGGGGGAGAGGTGGGTGTTAAACAAGCCCAGTGCAAATCACCCTGCTGCCTGTTTACAGGCCTGCAGCAGCCACACGCAATGCCAGAACCTGGGAAGAGCCACACAGCCCAAGGGAAACCCAGCAGCTCTGGCTGGGCTCCAAGATTCCCCCCCTGTGGAAAGCATCGAGCTCCCCAGGGCCCCACACCTTGTGTCGGGTGGGAGCAGCGATGGAGGGAGCTGCCCACGGCTGCTCTGCTCCTTCCTGTGCGCCGGGCAAAGGGCAGAGCAGCGCCAGGCAGGAGGGGCACCTGCCAGGAGGCGAGATGTGGGTCAGGGACTGCAGCCTGGCACCCATCGGCACGGGGGGAACCGGGGCTCTGGGGCAGGGGGGGAGCTGTTAACTGCAAATCTCTCTACCCTGTGGATTTTCCTTCACAGCGCCTGTCACACAGACAAGCACCAAAGCAGGGCACACATGTATGTACACACGTATGTACACACACATGTGTATGTACACACAGAGACTCATATTGGCAGCAGGAAGAAGTGCCAGGGGCTGGAGAGCTGCAGGAGCAAAGGGCTGAGGAGGCTGAGGCTGGGCAGGGAAACGGCACCGCAGACCCGCCCTGACAGCAGCACCCAGCCCAGCCCCATCACACCCCCAGCCATCAGAACTGGCTGTGTCGCCTGGGGAAGCAAACCAGAAGGCCCAGGCTGGTGTGCTGTGGGACCAGAGGCTGTGGGACTGGGGGCTGCCTGAAGCCCCTCTGCCCGTGTCGCTGCGGGGACGGGGCTGGCGCAGCCGCTGCTCCCATCAGCCATTTGCACCCAAATTCAGGGGCAGCCAGAGGCCTCGGGGGGCATTGTGCTCCTATGAGTCTGTTGTGAACAGGGGCTCAAGAGGGGGGACAGGACCATACTTGGAGCACAAACAGAACAAGCTGGAGCCCACCCAGGAGCCTGCCGGGCCGCAGCCACAAGAGCCCTGAGCAGAACCCATGGTGGGCCAGCCCCAAGGCAGGGGGAACCCTCAGGCACTGGCTCCCCAGGCAGACAGACACCTGCCACAGCACCCTGAGCTCAGGACCAGCTGTGCACCTCAAGGGTGCAGGTACGGGGGTGCAGGTAATGGGCCACCCAGTCTCCACCACTCCAAAGCACCTTGGCTCTGTGAACGTGCCAGAGGGACAGATACACTTACCAGCTGGCCAGGCCACGTCTTTGTTTCCCCAGGAGACAGAGAGACAGCATTAAGCTCGTCTTCCTTACAGTCCAGGGTGGTGTAGTCTCTCCCCTGGCCTGCCTGGGGCAGCCACACTGGAGCAGTTTCATCGTGCTGGAGCACGTGCCCACGCCTTGTCTGAGAACATCCACCGAGGGCCAACACTTCACCACCACCAAAAAATCCACTGCTGCCTGTCTCAGCCCCTCTGCGCCCAGCCTGCTCCTCGGGGAGGCTGATGAGCCGTGGACAGAGCCCCCAGGTTCTCAGGGGCACGGAGCCACCCGGGGAGGGCAAGCTGCTCTCATCTATCAGCATGTAGTCAAGCTCGTCCTTGGGGCTGTGCTCACTGCTCCTCCGGCAGAAGAAGCCATAGGCACCTTCCTCATCTTCCTCCTCCACCGAAGAGGGCTGGGTCAGGAGCTCCTGGTGCTGGCCCGCAGGCGGCTTTGCTGGGTGCCTGGCACTGCTCACCTCCATCGCCCACAAAGGGAGAACTGTCAAGGCAAACCCATGACTTCTTAGCAAGAGCCACCCAGCAGACAGCACGTACTTTACTTCCCCTGGTTTTGCACTCCACTGGAAAGGGACACAGCAGTCCTTACTCCAGGTGTGTGCACACTTCACTCCCTGGAGCACCCAGCCCCTGCTCTGCCTGTTTCTGAGGCTGCAGCTGTGGAGCTCGGCCAGCTGAGCTTCCAGCCTGGCTGAGAGATGCTTCACACCAGTGAGCACCCCTTGGGAGCGCAGTAACCAGCACCAGCCACCGTCCTGCAGCGCTCCCCATGCTGCCTGCTCACAGAGCTCCCGCAGAAGGCGTTACCTACACGGCATCACCGTGCCCCCTGCCCAGCCCTCCCACCTTGGTTTTGAGTCTTTGGTTCTCCCTTAAGGCAGGGAACTCCTGGACCCTTTTAGCAGGAGCTGGTGGTTCACCTTATGCTCTTCCCACCGCCAGCAAGGTGGCAATGGGGGAGAGATGGGGTTTGTGGGGTGTCATGGGGACAGTTTCACCAGGGTGCTACCCAGAGGTTCACTCTACACCCACACAGCACAGGAGATGCTGTCCCAGGCTGCCCAGAGGAGCTGGGGCCATGCCCCCTGCCTGTGCAGGAGCTCAGCCGACACACGTGGCCATCGCTCTACGGCAGCACTGGGGGAGCTCATGTCCCCCCTCCAGCCCCCATGCAGCGGCTCATCAGGCACCAAAGGCTCCAAGGGCCAGATGTGCAGAGGTGCCAGGCACAGGGAGGCTGTGACACACTGAACAAAGCCATCCCTGGGTGCTTCCCCTCCAAGCAAACAGCTTCGCACTCTGAAACGGGGACAGAGGTTCAGGGAGAGCAGCCAAGGAGGAAGCATGGCAGCGATCCTCCCCACCCCAGCGAGCGCTCTGTGCCCACTGGGACCGAGACCCAAAGCTAGGGCCAGCTCTGCAGGGGTGGGTTCCCTCAGCCCTGTCTCCCAG
>VZTU01013867.1:0-12717 GCA_013400835.1 Zapornia atra
CGAGTGCCGCAGGCCTGGCCGTGCCCGCCCGTGCCCAGCGGCGCGCAGGTGCAGGCCGAGCCTCGCTCGGCTAAGGCAGTCCCCGGGACTGGCCGCACAAACGGCGTGACAAATCCTTCACTGGTTTTTCATTAAAATATTCAGCGTCATCTCTGCAGCGCGCTAGATAAATACTAAGGCTATTTAAAGGCTTTCAAGCGTCAGGAAATTAACTTAACCAGCCTGTGGAAGCAATTCTTAGGCACATTTCCAAACAAGCGTGTGGGTCACAGCCGGTGTGGGGCTGCTGGGAGGTGTGAGGGCTCTGGGCAGCGGGCCCACGCTGCCAGGGTCCTGCAAACTCATAGAATCGCAGAAGGCTTTGGGTTAGAAGGGGCCTCAAAGCCCATCCACAGTCCCAACCCCCTGCTTTGGGCAGAGGCACCCTCCACTAGCCCTGGCTGCCCAAAGCCCCATCCAATCTGTCCCTGAGCACCTCCAGGGATGGGGCTTCCACAGCCTCTCTGGGCAACCTGTGCCAGGGCCCAAATTCTCACAAGGTGAGGGGTGCAGACACTCATTAGGTGATGCTAAGGCTGAGGGAGAGATTAATACCAGAACTTGATGGGGAATGACTGCACTTAACGAAGGAAAGAGAAAGGATTTGAGGTATCGGTCGAGGAAAGGGGCACTGTGGTCATGTCCTGGTTTTGGCTGGGGTAGTGCTGATTTTCTTTGTGGTAGCTAGTACAGGGCTGTGCTTTGGATTTGTGCTGGAAGCAGTGCTGATGACATAGGGATGTTTTTGTTACTGCTGAGCAGGGCTCACACAGAGCCAAGGGCTTTCCTGCTCCCCACCAGTGAGTAGTCTGGGGGTGCACAAGGAGTTGAGAGGGGATGCTGCTGGAACAGCTGACCCCAACTGACCAAAGGGATATTCCATACCATATGACATCATGCCCAGTGGATAAAGCTGGAAGAAGAAGAAGGAAGGCGGTAGACAGCATTCAGAGAGCATTTGTCTTCCCAAGTCACCATTAGAGGTGATGTACCCCTGCTTTCCAGGGGATTGCTGAATTCCTGCCTGCCCATGGGAACTGGTAAATTAATTCTTTGATTTGCTTGGGATGTGTGCCTTTTGCTTTGACTATTATACCGTCTTTGTCTCAACCCACATGTTTTCTCACTTTTACACTTCTGATTCTCCCCCCAACCCCATCCCATCAGGGGAGAGAGTGGCGGTGTGTGGCTGAGCTGCCAGCTGAGGTTAAAGCACAACAATTGAGAACAAAGGGAAATGAGTGTTCATGCAAAGGACGAGCACTGGGGTGACTTTGGCACTCAGGCTACCAATGTCTTCCAGAGATTTGTCTCAAGGACGTGTGAACTGTCCTTCAGCTGCACACACCAGGCAAGTATGTGTCCAGTAGCACTTTGCTGTGTTCACAAACACAGGACTGAGCTAATGAGACCTAACTATAGAAATGCTGAAGGTTACTAAGCAGAGATGACTGCATTTCTCTGCGTGAAGCCACCTGAGGTCTCATCAGGCTGCTGTTCATCCATGCAACCTGCTCTGTGCTCCAGGACTGGAACAGGAAACACCAGATGCCGAGACATGCAAAACAGATTTAGAAATGGTTTGACAACGTTCAGGGAGCACTGCCTTTTTGCTAATGAGCCCCAAGATAGTCTGTGCAGTTAGGCACATTTACCCAGAAAATCCATCTCTGGGTGGTGGAGAGTGAGAAGCTGCACATGTTTATTTAGAGGACCACGAGCATATAGAAACTGTCTATTCACACAAGTATTTTTTGTATCATTTCCTGTGTCACCCTACAAAACACAAACCTCAGATTCCCTGACACAAAACCATTTTAGCACCTCTATGAATCACGGGAAGGACTATACCTACCTGACGCAGATCCACATGGCTCTGCCATTTGAGAAATTGGAGTGACTTGATAGCTGGAATTAAATTCACTGTACAAAGCACCTGAAGTTAAATGAAACGTTGTTTGCAGGTTGTGGAAGTTAATGTGCTCTAGTGTATGAAAAGACTCACCTACATTACCCTTTGTCATTGCTCCAGTTCTCATCTTCCAGATGGCTTCTGTCCTGCTGTCCCTCAGTAGCTCTTCCCATCCTAGAAATACTGCATTTTTCTTTTCATGAGCTCTGAAAGGTTGCATGGTCTGCAGGTCTGGCAGTGAGAGCACCAGGAGGTGCAAGAGGGAGTCTCCCCAATCCATGTCTGCAGAAGCCCTTCTATGGAAGTTCTTACACAGCCGTTGATGAAGTCGCTGAGTTGCTCTCTGTTCCAGGAACACAATCAGTCAAGCTGAAACATTGCGGGGACAGGAAGCATTCAGTGCAGATTGACATTCCAGCAGATTTCTACCGAATTCTCTTTTTGTTTCATTGACTACACCTACAGGCATTTTCCTTGAAATGGCAGCAGAACTATCTAGGACCAAGTGAAAGTCTCTGCTACCCAGTATGTAGGGTCAAAAAAATTACCAGACAAGCTTCTGTTATAATTTTAATATGGAAAAAACCCATCATGTCTTACATGTTTTTCATGAAAAGTTAATATGGAATTTTGCTGAAGTGATCAGACAAAAATCCAAGGTGTGCAAATTTCAGCCAAACCACAGACATTTGTCAAAGTAACAAACACCTGAAAACAGGGTATTGTGGGGAGTTTAGCAGCCTCAGCTGTAAGGTCTGCCAGCGTCATACTGTATAAATATGGCATTATATAAAGTGATGGTTTAATTTCTTCCATCCAAATGCATTTTTTTGTACATAAATTAGATCTCTGGAAAACAGATATGGCTAAATAACATTGTTTCCATTTCTTAAAGAGTCCATAGATGATGGGAAAGGGCAGAGAAAATGAAGGATGAGCCCTTTCTTCAAACACATTATTAATATACTTTCTTTGCTCACAACCTAGTTGCTAAGCAAGTTATTCCAGAGGTTGTTTCTCAGAGCCATGATCTAAATATATTTGTTTCTGGCTCTATAAAGGTCTTGACTAACCAGAGTGAGGAATGTAAGCGCTCTCACTGGTATCTAGCAAAGCACCTTTAAGAATAATTAAGCATTTTAAGCATGTGCTCAAATATATTGCTGTTTAGGGATACAACTACTTGGATGTGTAAGTACTTTGCTCACCTGGCACTGGAGATGTTAACATTTCAGTTCATGTAATGTTAATTTGCTGACCTTTCTCTGGCACCGCTTCAATTATAGTTTAATGATATTTACTACAAAGGTTTTAGGTGGTTTAGAGCCTCGTTTAAATCCTAGGTCATCTTCAGATGCCTTTTGACAAATGCCGCAGAGGGGCTTTCAGCAGCAGCCAGCAACAGCTCCCCTCTGAGCTCTCCTGGCTCCTACCACCCTTGCAATGGATGTGGATGGTGGAACAGACCATGCACTGTCTCCTCCATGCCCTCAATACGACTAGCATAAACCCATTCTCCACAGAAACATTAGACATCTTCCCTGGGATATGAACTCAAGCATAATTTTCTCTTCCAAATTCTTATGAGGGCATCCCTCCAGGAAAGGCAAACAGTGTGACCATGTTTCCTGCTGCATGAAGGTGTGATTGACCTATGTGCTCATGAACCAGAACTAAAATGGTCAGCAGCTGTGAGGAAGAAGCCTACCTCTGCGACACAAGCGGCACCTGCATGGCTTCAGTGCTGGGAGTCTGCACACAAGCAGTTGTACACTGGCTCAAGCTCTCTCCTGTTAACACATCTAAAACCTTCATAACTGAATTACGCTGTTGGTACATTGTACCAAAGTTTGACTTAATGTAATTTAAGTATTATGGATTTGCCAGTTACCTAGTTTGATGTTGGTGGATTCAGTTATACGGTTCATAATGTTCTTATTATTCTGCATTTAAAACACATTATTCATAATTTGGTAAAATTTAAAAGGACTAAATAGCCAGTAGATGGCACCAATAAATCCTGTTGTGAGACTTAAAATTGCAAAGTGCAATCCATGTCTTTTTCTCAAATGCATTTTGGAAATGAAAAAAAATCAAACCCAAAACAGCATTATTGATATAATTTCTTCTAATTAGTTTACAGTAAAAGTCAGGGAAAACATTTCAGTTTACAAAAAGAATGTGTTTCCTAAGTCAAAACTCTACCATTTAATTGGACACATAAACTTGTGAGAAAGGCTTAGTAAAAACATATAGATGTGTTACAGAGATTTTCTACTTATTTAGGAAATCCAGGAATTAATACTTTCTGAGGACTTCTATATAGCTTCTCATGCAGCTGTGTCAGCTTAAGGCTTTCTTTATAATGAGTTTTTTCTATAAAGCCCTCAAACTGTTACCCCTCCAACCCCCAACAACAATGAAAACCAGAGAAAGAAGCATAGTGAGAAAGCCAGAAGGTTGTGTGCTAACCACATTACTGAGAACTTGATACCCATGTCATCTCCTTCCTTGAACAGAGTTATCACCTATTTAGACGTAAGTCCTTCCGGCCTATTATGGTTGTGTGGGTTGTGGCACCCACACATAAGAAGACGTTGATTTCCTTTGTGCTAGGAGGACCTCATCTTTCATTTGTTTGTAAATGACAGCACTGTGCCTTCATAGCCTTGCTTTAATAAAACACTGATTATGCTAATAGTATTCCTTCCCCATCAGGTTACCTCAGCTAGCCTCAGATATTAAGCACAAAGTAAACTACACAGGAAATATGCTGGTAAAGAGTAAACTTTCCTAAGAATGATGAAGGCTATTTCATTCCTTGTGAACTTGTAGCAGCCACCTTCACTCCTGATAAATCTGCAGCCTCTCCTCTTGGGTAACAGTAAGAGTCCCCCTTATCTTGTTTACGTGGCTGGGTGGCACTTCCTTCAGACAACGTCACAAAAGCTGAGGGAAAGGAAATCTGTGCTACAGTTTTCCAGTGGAAAAGACCGACACCAACCAAGCACTCTGTTAGAGCAGACAGGCAAGGTGCAGGTGATGCTGACAGCAGAACAGCTTTGTTCTCCTGTCCCTCCAAAACACCTTTGGGTTAACTTGGGTTGAGCTTTGCCTATCGATGCCATGTGTGATTAGCAAAGGGGCAGTGACTTCACACGCGTTTCAAGTGCAGCTTTTTATGTTGGTAGATGAAGATATTTGTTGAAACATGAGGATGCCAAAGATACAAGAAAACAATAGTTTTGGAAGCTCAGGCACTAACTGCTACAAGGTGACCCTAAAGGTACTAATCAAGATGTTGAAGGCAGACTAATGAGCGTTCACAGGGTGTTGGTAATTAACCCCTCCCAAACCCAGCTAATGGATACTGTCTTCCCAAGGTAACTATCCTGTGCTGCAGGGTCTTCCTGGGTTCTGGGGAATGACCTAACAGAGCACCTTGTGTAAAAATCTGTCTGTAAGTACATCAATCTGACATCTCCTCCCGGTGGGATTTCTGGAGCAACAGATTCACTGTTTGCTGAACTGTGAAGGAAGAAGCTCAGACAGGAAGCACAAATTTTTGTTTTTCATTGCTGCACAATTTCATATCCATCTTTAATAAGCATGTCTTTGAAATTCTGTGGAGTAAAATTATCGGTCATGTGTAAGAATTAAGTAGAAAACATCATGACTGCTGGATCCATTGTCTTTACAAATAGAAGAGCAAGTTGGTTTCTGTAAAATTTTTTATCACTATTTATGGTAATAGTACAATTCTTTGAATCTTACAGTCTTAATAATGAATTATTTAGAAATAATGAATGGATCTGCTTTCCCTAAGCTTCTTCACAGGTCTCCCAAGCTATCACAAACTGGAAACAGCATGCAGAATACCAAATATGTTTTCGGCTGAGACATACAGTTCTGCCTGAGATCAATGCAGAGTACAAAAATGAGTCACACTTTAGATCTTGGGGCAACTGTAACCACATAACAACTCATTTCTGTGGTTAATAAAATCTGCTGCACTCCAGAACTTGTGTTCAGCATTACTATTTTAAACCAGGATTTGCAAAATATGCTTATAAACCAGTTATACCACATCCTAGGAGATAGTGCTGACCACTGACTGACAGATTATATAAACCTCATTTTCTCTGTCTCCTTCCGGGTCTTTTCATCCTTGCTGTTTAGGATCAACCATTATATCATCAATCAGTGTCTGGAAATGAAGACTTCTGTCCTGGAGTTTGTAGACAGAAAGATTATGGAGCCACCTGTGTTGAGTGCAAAAGCATCTCAAACACAAATACAGCAGAAAAGTGAAATGTGAAATGTTAGACAAAAAATAAAAACAGACAAAGCCAATAACGAATGAGAAAGGAAAGGCTTTAGGATGACTCAGTAGTAAGATCAGTAGGTCATACACAGCAAAAATGCTTCATTAGCAAGGATTTTAGTCTAAGCACAAAATCACATTTTCTTGGCTACATCCAGTTAGCATTAAAATTTGTCTTCCCACCTGGCATAGCAGAGTTCTGGGAATTCGAAGATCCCATCATCTGTGCCTGACAGACAACTTGAGAGAAGGGGAGTTAGAGAAGGGGCTAACCACTACTCTGTTAGGTATTTTTCCATGATTTTTTGTAACAAAGTGTACTTGTTCCATGTTTGTGGCCTCATTGTCTTTCTTGGACTTTCTAGGTGTAACTGGATGTGTTGAGCTTCAAGGGACACAAGGTAGCCTGTGGTGGGTTGGCCCTGGCTGGAGGCCAGGTACCCCCAAAGCTGCTCTGTCACTGTCCATCCTCAGCTGGGAGAAGCTATAACAAAAGGTTCGTGGGTGGAGATAAGGACAGGAGAGATCACTCAGCAATTACTGTCACAGGCAAAACAGACTCAACATGGAATAAAATTAATCTAATTTGTTATCCAATCAAAACAGAGTAGGATAATGAGAAATAAATCAAATTTTAAAACACCTCCCTCCACCCCTCCCTTCTTCTTGGTCTCAATTTCTCTCCCTCCTTCCCCCCAAAACAGCACAGGGGGATGGAGAATGGGGGTTGGGTTCATCTCATGTTGTCTCTGCTGCTCCTTTGTCCTCAGGGGGAGGACACTTCACACTCTTCCCCTGCTCCCATGTGGGGTCCCTCTCACAGGAGACAGTCCTCCATTAACTTCTCCAACATGAGTCCTTCCTACAAGGGCTTCAGTTCTTCAGCTCCAATGTCACTTCCATGGGGTTCAGACTTTCAGGAGCAGACTTCTCCAGCGTGGTCCCCCATGCAGTCACAAGCATAGGCTCCTCTCTCCATGGGCTGCAGGTCTTTCCAGGAGCTTGTTCCAGCACAGGCTTTCCACCAGGTCACAGCATCTTTCATGTGTCTCCACCTGCTCCAGCCTGGGGTCCTCCACGGGCTGCAGGCGGAATCTCTGCTCCCCCATCCTCTTTTACTGTCTGCAAGTGGACAGCCTGCTTCACCATGGTCTTCTGCACAGCCTGGAGAACCTCCTCCCCCTCCTTCTTCACTGACCTTGGTGTCTGAAGAATTCCTCATATCTACTTTCTCCTTTCTCTGGTGCCAAAACCTGCCACTTGTTGGGTTGGGGTTTTTTTCCTTATTAAATATATTATCACAGAGGCACTTACACAATTGCTGATTGGCTTGGCTTTGGTCAGCATCAGGTCCTTCCTTGAGCTGGCTGGTATTTGCTCTGTCAAACCTAGGGGAAGCTTCTAGCAACTTCTCACAGA
The DNA here is from genome assembly GCA_013400835.1 of Zapornia atra. Taxonomy (NCBI): domain Eukaryota; kingdom Metazoa; phylum Chordata; class Aves; order Gruiformes; family Rallidae; genus Zapornia; species Zapornia atra. Next base: position 7,695 of record VZTU01013867.1, read on the forward strand.
AGCCACCCCTGCAGCCCTCTCTACCCCACTACCAAAACTTTGCCACACAAACCCAAAACAAAGATAAAGGCCAAAAAGTGAAGTTTTGAATAGAGAAGAAAGGCCAGGAGGCAGTGAGGAAGGGACAGAGTGATGGGCATCTCCAAAGCAGTGGGATGAGAGCCGGAGGAGAAAGGCCAGGAGGCTTTTTGCTTCTCTAAGCAGGGCTGACAGAACACTGGGTGAGAGTTTGCTTGCTGGATTGAGATGGAATGTATAAACCTCAGCTCTGGGAAATTGCTAAGGATCTTATGAAGCATCCAGAATGGCAAAACAAGGTGAAAATGTGGCATGTAAGCATGAATTAAATAGAACCCTGAGCTGTGACGTGTGATTTATGCATGTCTGTGACGGAGGAATCCTGACCTGCCCTTCTCAGCGCACTAGTTCATGAAGGCCTGTGGTCCTGGTTTCCAAACTGGGAATATGGCTGAGGAGTACCCATAAAGCATTCCCTCTTACAAGGTAAAAGGTAAGGCACTCATACAATCGTATCCTGGATCCTAGAGAGCTTCTGCGAGGCAAAGTGTTGCTTAAGGTTCATGGGAGAATTCTGTAGCCTTTGTTGCCAACAGCAGCCTGATCATCATGGATGTCTTTGTCCTCAGACCACACAAACTGCCCTTGAATGATAGGAATGTCCATGTCTTATTCCACAGAGGCACTCACGTGAATTGACGTCATGTCCCTGTTCCACAACAGAACACAGTTCAGATCCTCACAGCAGCAGAGAACAATGACTTAGCAATGGCTAAGTGTTCATTATCGGTTTTAACAGTCTTGCAAGCCTGCCTCAGGGCCTCAGTTTTAGTCCTGCACTGCTATAAGGTGCATTCATACCTGTGCTGGGCCATCTGGGCACAAATGATCATGGTGAGTCTCCCAGTGCCACCAGTGGTCACCCCATGCACTGATGATTCTTTACGCAAATTTTCAGGCAGTTTAATGACAATTTGAGAGGTTCAGTTTGGATCATAATATTCTAGAAGTATACATTCTCCTGGAACATTGTTTTTAATAGCTGTATTAGGGATGTGTTTGGGGTGAGGTTCAATGTCTGGTCCAAATTTGCAGTGGTACCATGCTGTAGGACTGATGACTTTCATGGTGAAAAGTGAAGATAAGTAAAACAACCCCACCATAGTAGGAGAGGAAATAGGACTACTAAGCATCTAGATAGAAAGGCTGATCATGGCTGGTAGCTGATACAGACCAAAAGATACCGAAGGCACTTACCCTTAACTAGGCCAACCAACCAGTCCAGATCTCTGAAAAGGGAGCAGGGACATCCAGGGATGGCAGCACTGTAAACAGAGGTCAGAGAAGGGAAATTCCATACCAAAAGCACTGTAATGTAGTTCCTGGGACCTTTTCAAAACGTCAGTAGTGCAAAATGGATGGACAAGACCACAATCAGTTTAACTCACACAACTCAATTTATGCTGGAAATGCAATTGGAGTAATGTAACTATGATTTGTCAGCTGGCCCTTGGATTCATAAATCTGATTTTACTGTCTCTGTGTATCAGATGTCATAACTGTAATGCAGAGTAAGAACTGAAAATAAGTATCTAGGAACTTCATTCTTCACCATTCAAGAGCAGCTGTGTGCTGCCCTGCAAAGGGACTGGAAATAAATTTAAATCAGTGATAACAAAGAGTTTTGTTTCTAGTCTTATCTCTGCACTTGCATTATACTAACCCATGGTTCATTATACTTCGCACAAAATGAATCCATCTTCCCTTGCAGAACTCAGGTGAAGGTGTGTAGGTAAGTATTGTGGAGCAATTTCTATTAAAAACAGATGTTAGCATTTTTAGTGGAAGACAAAGAACACATTCTTTTATCCTATGAAAAATTTTAACATATCCATTGATTTACATTTATATAGTTAACATCAGGATTTAATCCAACGGACTGACATATCCATAATGGATTGAGAACAGCCCTGGGGAGAAGGACTTCAGGGCGTCGATTGATGAAAAGCTCAATATGACCCAGCAATGTGCATTCACAGCCCAGAAAGCCAACTGTATCCTGGGCTGCATCAACAGAAGTGTGACCAGCAGGTCGATGGAGGGGATTCTGGCACCCTACACTGCTCTTGTGAGAGCCCACATGAAATACTGCATCCAGCTCTGCAGTTCCCAATATAAGACAGACATGGAGTTGTTGCAGCAGGTCCAGAGGAGTACCACAAAGATAATCAAAGGGCTGGAACACCTCTCCTCTGAGGAAAGGCTAGGAAAGCTGGGTTTATTCAGCCTGGAGAAGAGAAGGCTCCGGGGACACCTTATTACAGCTTTCCAGTACCTAAAGGGGGACTACAAGAATGCTGGAGAGGGGCTGTTTTCAAGGGGAGGGAGTGGTAGGACAAGGGGTAATGGGTTTAAACCATTTAAGGGTAGATTCAGATTAGATATTGGGAAGAAATTCTTCGCCGTGAGGGTGGTAGATTGCCCAGAGAAGCTGTGGATGCCACCTCCCTGTCAGTGTCTGAGGCCAGGTTGTATGGGGCTTTGGGCAAACCCCTCTCTGTGCCTGTTTTGGCAAGGTACACATGTTTCTGCATCTCTGCCAACTGCATTGTGTCTTTTCTTCCAAAACTAGCAAATTCAAGGTTTCTACACTCCTGGGAGTAAAGACAATAATTCACCTAAGCTTTTGTTTGAGCTCTACAGGAATTGTGTGAGTGAAACTGTCAGATGCTAAGAAGAAAATCTGAAATTTCTACCAATTTGGAAGAGTCTGAAACTGCTTTATGTTCAGTAACTCTAGCTGTGTCAGTTCAAGTGCTGGTTTTAACCTGTTTCTGGTTTTGAAAGTGATAAAGAGGGAAGAAAATCAGACCTGCATTACTGGAACTTTCTCCTTTCATACCAATTCACACTAAAGCAACATGGTTTCTTCAGAATTACAGACTATTGTGGGGAAACAGCAGTAGCATAATGCATGTTGAATGAATAAAGGAGGCGGCTGTTTTCACTTGTGAGCACATAGAAAAGTGATTTATTTTTATATTGTATAAAATTATATAAACAAAAGCCTTGGAAAAAATACAACCCCGCTGATGTTTTTCCCACAGCTAAGTCACCTTCTACCACATTGGGAAGGGATTTGTGAGAACATGCAACTTACACTCCTTTTAAAGCCCTTATGCTAATAAAGTAGACAGTGTGTTATGCAACAGCCTTAGTATAAGTGAAAATCAGTGTCACTTGAACCAAGTCTTGCATATGGTAGGTGCAACTGAAGTAGTGAGTCAGTGGAGGAAGAAAGGTGTCATGTAGGCCTATCCCCACTGAGTTTTGAACAGGCTGTTTTAGAGAAGTGGTGCCATGCTGGACCTTTTTCTCACCAACAAGGAGGGCTGGTGAGGAATGTGAAGCTCAAAGGTAGCCTTGGCTGCAGTGACCATGAAATGGTGTAGTTCAAGATCCTTAAGGCAGAGAAGAGGGTGCACAGCAAGCTCACTACCCTGGGCATCAGGAGAGCAGACTTTGGCCTCTTCAGGGACCTGCTTGGTAAGGTATCAATGGACAAACCCTTGGAGGGAAGAGGACCTCAAGACAGCTGATTAGTATAAAAGGAACACCGCCTCCAAGCTCAGAAGTGATGCATCCCAACAAAGAGGAAGTCAGGCAAAAATGCTCATAGGCCTGCATGGATGAGCAAGGAGCTCCTGAGCAACTTCAAACATGGAAGAGAAAGCCTACCAAGGGTGGAAGGAAGGGCAGGTAGCCTGGGAGGAATATAGAGAAATTGTTTGAGCAGCCAGAGAACAGGAAAGCTAAAGTCCTGAATTAAATCTGGCCAGGGATGTTGAGGGCAACAAGAAAAACCTCCATAGGTACGTCAGTGTTAAATGGAAGGGAAAATATGGGCACTCTCCAGAATGAAACAGGAGACCTGGTTACCCAGGATATGGAAAAGGCTGAGGTACTCAATGACTTTTTTTCCTCAGTCTTCACCAGCAAGGGCTCTAACTGCACTGCCCAAGCCTCAGAAGGCAAAGGAAAGGACCAGGAGAATGAAGAACCATCTACTATAGGAGAAGATAAGGTCTGAAACCTTCTATGGAACCTGGAGGTGCACAAGACCACGAGACCTGATGAGATGTATCTGCAGATCCTGAGGGAACTGGCAGATGAAGTTGCAGAGCCACTATCCACAATATTTGAGAGGTTGTGGCAGTTCAGGGAAGTTCCCACTGGCTGGAAAAGGGGAAACATATCCACCATTTTTAAAAAGGAAAAAAAAAGGAAGACCCAGGGAACTAGTCAGTCTCATCTTTATGCCCAGCAGGATCATGGAGCAGATTGTCCTGGAAACAATATTCAGGCACATGAAAAATAAGAATGTGACTGGTGACAGGCAACATGGCTTCACTAAGCTCAAATCATGACTGAAAAATTTGGTGGCATTCTACAGTGAAGTTACAGTGCTGGTGGATAAGGGAAGAGTGACAGATGTCATCTTCTTGGACTAGTGCAAAGCATTTGACACTGTCCTGCACAACATCCTTGTGTCTAAATTGGAGAGATGTGGATTTGATGGATGGACCACTTGGTGGATAAGGGATTAAAGAATCATAGAATGAGATAGGTTGGAAGGGACCTTTAAAGGTCATTTGATCCAACCCCCCTGCAGTAAGCAGGGACATCTTTACTAGGTCAAGTCTCTCAGAGCCCCATCAACCCTGACCTTGAACATCTCCAGGGATGGGGCCTGCACTGTGTCTCTGGGAAACCTGTTCTGATGATCCACCACCTTCATATTGAAGAATTTTTTACCTGATATCCAACCTAAATCCCCCATTTTCAAGCTTAAAACCATTACCCCTCATCCTATTGCTACATCCCTTTGTGAACAGTTCTTCCCCAGCTTTCTTATAGGCACCTTTCAGGTACTGGAAGGCTTCTGGGTGGTCCCCCCCTCAGAGCCTTCTCTNGGTGGTCCCCCCCTCAGAGCCTTCTCTTCTCC
>VZTU01013868.1:0-20916 GCA_013400835.1 Zapornia atra
CAGACTTCTGCTCTTCTTCTACTGCATTCTAACTGTGCTTTAACATATCTTCACTCTACCCCCAGGCCTGATTTTATGGGAGTCGAGCCGTGTGGCAATAAATCTGGGTGGGCCAAAAAACCCCCATTCCTCTCAAAATGCATTGCTACAGGGGAAGGCAGAGCAGCAGAAATAAAAAGTTTCTGACATTCACCACAGCAATGCATAGCACCCTTTAAGGTGGTTCCCTGCAAAGTTTCTTTACTTTTCACTTTCCATCGCACTCAGTATTGTTCTGTAAGAATTGCAGACAGAGAAATATTTTTGCAAGGCTTTTTGAACCTCCTTATTCAAAAAGGAATATTAAAAGATGGTAGAAACAAACCAAAAGTCATAAAGACACAAGGAATGGCTTTATTCACTCAATATATGTGAGACACCATAACTTGCAGAATAAGAGAAGAATTGGTTTCAGTTAAAACTCTCAACCTTGTGGGCCCAAATTAAAAAGACATATATATAAAAATAAAATGTCAACTTCACTACCTCTAAACTGATCATATACCTTCTTTGATACAAATTTTATGACACTATGCAAAATAAGAAACATAGGAGGTAATATTTAACTTTTGCCTAATGACCACTAAGGATGGCACCTCAAATACTGCTGCAATATGGAGAGGACTGGAAAGAAATCAAGACAAGTAACTGATTAAGTAGCTCACTGAGAGCTAATTTGTCTCAGAGAAGTGAAGCAGACCCATATTGGTACAGGGAATTTAATAGGAACCAATGCTGGCTAACCAAAATAATAAGCATTTTTCGAAAACAAGTTACCATCTGTGGGCCACTACACTGCTTATCTTTTCTTGGCCAGGGCATTTGCTCCTTATTTTTGGTGCAGGGACTATACTTTTCCAGATGTTCTTCTGCAGCCCTGATGCCATCAACTTTTTCTAGCCATTAACCAACGCCAATGATTCACTATTATTCAGATTTCCCTGAAGGGACATACTGTTCCTGAACTACCTGAGTTTCTTGACAGATGATGGATTTTTTCTCCTGGAAAAAACTCACCATCACTTTTATATCTTATATTAACATCACCGTTACTGTGACATATTCTGCTTCAGGAAAGGCAAAATGCCTCCTGCACCTTCCTCACTTTGGTCTCCATATCCTGTGACAGCTGGCTCCTCACGTGACCTGAGCAGAGCACTTCAACAAAGCAGTCTCTGTTTACAACACTGTTTTTTGTCTCCCATTCAACCATTTCATCTATAGCATAAGAACAGGTTCAGGACACCCAGATGTTGATGAATGGAACCGAGGGAAAATGGATGTTTAAAGAAGCATTTGACCCAGAGTTGAACTTTATACAGGAAAGTGAAAGAAAATCTTTCTAATGTGCTCAGCATTAAATTATCATGTTAAAGCCTTTTCCTGCCCTTTCCACCCAAGATTCCCCTCTTCTCATGAATCACCCTGATGAGAAAACTTGTTCTTTTATCAAGTGCACAAACACCAACCCCCCTGAAGGACTGCAGAGATGACAGGAGCAAGGAGGAACAGCAACAGGTAGTATCTCCACCATCTGTACAGTCTGTGCCACCAGTGAAAGTAGCACAGACACCAAACATATGCTCCTCCTGCCCTGTCAGCTACTCAGGGTCCAGTGACCTCAAAAGCACTGACTCAAGCCATGTGTTTTAGTTTAGTTATTGCTTTGGATTATTTTCTTTCATTCTCTCCAGCACAAAAGACAAGCTGTAGTCATTTAAGAAAGTATCTGGCTCCTGTTTATCACCTTTTTGTTCTGACCGGAAAGTAATGCTAGTTTGTTGAAAATAAATTTTCAAGTTTATTTTATACCAATACAAAAAAAAGTTTACAACCAGGGGCTGAGCACCACACGTTGCTTGCTCACTCCAAGAGGAGAAACAGACAGAGCCTCCATGGGTTGGGATAAGTTTACTGAAAAAATCACTATGAAAGGGGAACAATAACAGCCCAATGGAAATTAAACTCATACCCAGTGATAACATAGTGCTGCACCAATAGGAGGACCAACCCAACACCCCAGCTGCACTCAGACTGTGCTGGTAGCACCCAAGAGTACCCTTCCCTGACTAGCCCCTCTTATGAAGGAGTGATGTCAGGTGGTGTTGAAAACAGCCCAGCCTAAGTCAGCTCACCTGTGCTGACTGCTTGGGGGAAGTTAGCTCTGGCCTGAACAGAACCAGGACATTATCCACCTCCTTTTCCACACCATCTTCATCATGCCCAGATTTTACATTTTCAGTTGATTTGGGAGGTTCGTAATACATAATTTACCTATTATTTAGACCGTCTGCCATAGACTGATTTGTTATTACGCAAAAATTTAGCATCTGTCCTCACCTTGGGATTCTCACTGGAATTTCCCATCGTTTCGCATCACCACCAAGTCCACCCAGGTCTCTGAGCAAAAGCAATCCCATGAATGGCTTTGCCTTTGCCTGAAGCAGGGATAACCCAGACTGTCTTCCCCAACAGGCTTTTCATGCACACTACAGGGACTTTATCCCTTCTACAGTACGTGGGAGTTTTGATTGGGCAGGGACAGCTTGATTGGTAGACACCCTAGAATTAGCTACCTGGGTAGCTTTGGCTAAGTGCATATCCCATTTTTTTACCAGGCCTCGTTCCTGTGCTTGGAAGAAGCACTGTTTGAAATGCTAGCCAGCTCTCACAGGCTTCCTTTCCTCCAAACAGTGTAGCCCATGGGATAGCCCCTATTAGATTTTGGAGGAGATCAAAGTTAGCTCTTCCAAAGTTCAGGGTAGCTATCCTACTTTTTGGCTTGCCTCTTCCACTCAGGATCTTGAACTCAATCATTTCATGGTCACTTTGTCCTAAGCTGCCCCCGACCTTCACTTCCCTGACGAGCCCGTCCTTGTTAGTAAAACCAAGGTCCAGCATCCGCCCTCCCCTTGTAGGTTCCTGCACCATCTGTAGGAGGAAATTGTCTTCAACATACTACAGAAATTGTCTGGACTGCATACAACTGGCCGTATTGCTTGCCAGCAAATATCTGGGTAACTGAAGTCCCCCATGAGGACCAGCGCCTGAGATCTTGAGGCTACTTCCAACTGCTTATAGAATGCATTATGAACCCGCTCCTCTTGATCAGGGGACCTGTAGTACACACCCACGACAATGTCACACATACTAGCCTGCCCCTTGATTCTTACCCACAAGCTCTCGATGGAGGGTTCATCCTTCCCCAGGTGGAGGGAGAAGTAACAACCTCGGGGACGCTGATGCTGAGAGAAATTTCAGGACGCTGATGCTCAGAGAGTTGACCTCCAGAGGCACGTGAACAGAAGGAAGAACTTCTCAGCATAAAGCTTAAGGTGCATGAACACAAGGCAACCCCCTGTTAGGGAGCTACTGACAGTGTGGGAGCAGCTTGCAAAAGGATAAAGCTTGTGTGTTGTATTAATAAAGGTCTCTGGTCTGCACCCCGCCAGTGTCCGTGCAATTAATCTTCACAGGTGGGTTCTGACCCTTCATAGGTCAATGGTATTAGGGTACATTGGGCACCAGTGTCTACTAAAGCTTCTTTGGATCAGATGTGCCAGGCCATTGGATCCACAGAGTCTAATAAATCAAATTATCCCTTTTTTACACCTGGTTGGAGTCAGGGCCCCTCTAATCTCATTCATCGTATTTGCTGTTTACTTCTTGCAAAAAAGACTTAGAGGTCCCTTCAAGATGATCACATGGTACAATTATAATCACACAGCCAGGTGGGCTGTCTACTAGAAACTGGCATAGCATTCTTCCTGGTGCAGCATTCTTCATGGAGGCATCTCTTTTTATAACTGTTTTGCCTTGCAGGTCTTTTACTCAGGCTTGGAGGACCGAGGTGGGTTTCCCATCCCACCTCCTCATGTCTTCACCACAGACATGCAGAGAGAACCACAGAATGACTTGTAGTGTGTTCTTTTTATAAGCTCTTTCTGGAACACAATCTTCCAATAGCTGAAATCATGGTCTGCACAGGTGGGCAGAAAAATTTTCTTCATAAAGTCCCAAAGTGTTGGTGATGCACTTGCAAATAAAGGTGTTATTGTAACTGAAAATGAGACACGAGTGCTGGCACTAGTCATCTGCAATAAGAGGTTAGATTTGAAGAAAAATAAGAGATACCAGAGTGACTAAGCATGACCAACTCCATTGGTTAGGAAATGCAAAGGCAATAAACAGCCTTTAAAGCAGAAGTCATATATTACCAGTCAAAAGAGATTGGTTTCTTTTTAGGACAAACATAATTCTTCCTTCTAATCCAAGTTTATTTATAGAAGCAGATAGGTAGAAGATCACAAAAATATACAAAAAACCATACAAACCACACACTATACCAACTTATACATATGTTATAGCATAGTGATTACACACTGCTGTGATCAAACCCAAAATTCCTTCCTAGTGGTGGGTTAGCAGCGGACACCGGACCTCCTATGTGCATGGCCCAAGTGCAGTTCTCTATTTTCTGTGTTACCCTGAAACAAAGCTCTTGTCCACAATTCAGTTTCTTTTCTTAAGCTATTAAGCAACCCTACTTGGGGAGAAACATAAAAGAAGTAAAGAATTCCCAGGCAAATTATATAAAACATATACGGCTGGTTGACTGCAGTTGTTGGCAGTTGGAAAAATCTGTTAAGATTCCAGTAAACGAAACCAGACACATATAGTTACTTTCTTTAAGAGACTCCTCTGGGCAAAGAATAAGTAAAGAAATTAGTTATAAACATAATAGAGATTGTAGGGCACTGCCTTTGCAGTATCTCTTGCAGGGGAATGAAATTGAGCAAGCTTAACATAGCAGTTTCAAACGTTGGTTTTTTGATCTTTTAATGTTTGAAGTTATGCTCTTTTTCTAACAACATAAGGATGTTGACTCTTCATGACCTTGTATGTTTCCTCAAAGAGCTACAGGAAGAAACAGAGATTCAACAAGGCTCAGTACAAAGTCCTGCACTTGGGTCACAACAACCTGATGTAATGCTACAGGCTTGGGGAAGAGGAGTTGGAAAGCTGTCCAGCAGAAAAGAACCTGGGGGTGCTGGCTGACAGCAGGCTGAACATGAGCCAGAAGTGTGCTCAGGCAGCCAAGAAAGCCAAGACCATCCTGGCTTCTATCAGGAATAGTATGGGCAGCAGGAGAAGGGAAGTGATTGCCCCTTTGTGTTTGGCCCTGGTGAGACAACACCTCAAGTACTGTGCTCACTATTGTGTCCCTCACAACAAGAAAGACATTGAGGTGCTGGAGCACATCTAAAGGACAATGAAGCTGGTGAAGAGTCTAGTGTACAAGTCTTATGAGGAGTGGCTGGGGGAACTGTAATTGTGTAGTCTGGGGAAAAGGAGGGGAGACCTTACTGCTCTCTACAACTGCCTAAAAGGAGGTTGTAACCAGGTAGGTGTCAGTCTTTCTCCCAAGTAACAAATGATAGGGCAAGAAGAAATGGTTTCAGGTTGTGAAAGGGGAGGTTTAGATTGGATAGTAGGGAAAAATTCTTCACCAAAAGGGTTGTTAAGCATTGGCACAGGCTGCCCAGAGAGTTGGTAGAGTCACCATCCCTGGAAGCATTTAGTGTTTATGTGCTTCCTAGGGACAGGGTTTAGTGGTGGGCTTGGAAGTGCTATGTTAAGAGTTGGACTTGATGACCTTACAAAGGCCTTTTCCAACCTAAATGATTCCGTGATATGTCTCTGCTTTATCTTCAAACCTATTCGTCAGGTGACTATCTCCAACAAGTGTTTTATTTAGACCTCCTTTTGTTACTGACATTGTAACTGCCATTGTTAAAAAAGCCTTTCTTGTCAGATGGCCAGTTGCAACTCTAATTCAGCTTTGGCCTTTTCTGTTTTCTCCCTTTGTATACAAATCACAGCTCTGTAATCTCCCCGTGAAGCCTTCCAGAGATCATGCAATTTCTTTTTCCTCTTGCGCTCCATGAGGAGTTCCCTGTTCAGCCATTACCTGTGATAGTAATTGGTAATTGTCTTTATCTCAATCCACAAGCTTTTTCTTCTTATTTTCTCCCCCTGTCCTGTTGAGGAGGTGTAGTGAGAGAGGTACTTGATGGATATCTGGCAGCAAGACAAGGTTAACCCACCACAGGTGTCCATGATAAGATTTTGGTAACAAGGGGCTTTCAGGTGTGGCTTCTGTGAGAAGAGATAAGGGACTGCTGTGTCAGACACTTTGAGCCTACTCTAAAATGGACCCACCACAGGCCAAGTTGAGCACATGAGTGAAGCTGGTGGCAACTCTAGGAAAAGATCTTTAAGAAAGGACAGAAATTGACAGCTATATGGAGGGAGTCAAAAAAAAGAGGTGGAAACAACAGAGGGAACAGCAAGATGGGAGAAGGAGGAAATAATCTATGGTGGAGCAGATACCCGCTGCAGCCTGTGCAGAACTCACATTGGAGCAGAGGAAAAGTGGGAGAGGAAAGGAGCAGCACAGGGAAACCACTATGTATTGATCATAACCCTCCTCATTCACCCTGTGCTTCTTGTGGGACCAGTAGAGGACTCTGGAATGAATGAATAAAATTGAATATGGGAAGCAAAGGTGTTAGTATAGGATTTAACTTCATTTCTCAGAAAATAAAAATGTTTTAATTGGCAATAAATTAATTTTCAAAAAATCTAGTCTATCTTGCTCTAAGCAGCAACTGATAAACCACCTCTCTGTCATTATCTCAACCCACAAGATTCCTCGTTTCTGTTTTTCCTATTTTCTGCCTCTGCTCTGTCCCACTGTTGGATGGAAGGGGCAAGTGAGCAGCTGGGTGGGAATTTGATAGACAAAACTAACCCACCACAGCAAGTGGGGAGAAATATATAGGCAAAGCTGAGTCTAAGTACTGGAAAACTAGAAGATCTTTTCTGGGTTGGTAACATCAGAAGGAACAACATAAGTTGTAGAAAGCATAAACCATTTGAAATCAGAATCTTTAATTCAGTTATACAATGCTGATGTTGCAACTGGGAAACAATTCAATCACTTTGATGGGTGACTCCAGCACTCACAACTGCCTTTGGGAGCTAGAAAATGCCTTCAAGATGCTCTCCTTTAAGGCTTGTTTGACTTGATTGTTCCGGAGTGAGTAGATGTATGGGTTAAGCATCTGAGTTACCACAGAGAAGAAGAAAGAAAGAACTTTGTCAGAGTCCTGCCCACCTCTCTGTTCCCGGCGGATATACCTGTAAATACTTGTGCTGTAAAATATTGTCACCACTATGAGGTGAGCTGAGCAAGTGGAAAATGCCTTCTTCCTACCTGTGGAAGATGGTATATGCAATATGCTGATAATAATGCAGCCATAAGAAACAGCAGTTACTATTAAAGTGCCAGGTATGATGATGATGATGATGATAAGCATCAGTACTTCAATGAACCCTGTGTCTGTGCAGGACAGTTGCAGCAACAGAGAAGTATCACAGTAGAAGTGGTTCATGACATTGGGACCACAGAATGGCAACTGGACAATCATAATGGTGGGAGGAAACATCAAGAGAAAACTCACTGCCCAGCAAGCCAGGACCAGCTGGAGGCAAAATCTGTTGTTCATAATTGTTGTGTAATGCAAAGGGCAGCAAATGGCGACATAGCGATCAAAGGACATTGTTGCCACATGGAAAAATGTGCAGGCACCCAAATAAAAGAAAAGCAGCATCTGAAGGAAACAACCAGGCAGGGAAATTGTCTTCCTTTCTGTCAGAAGGCTGTAGAGCGTGCTGGGAATGAATGTGGAGGTGAAAGTGATTTCCAAAAGGGCAAAATTTCTGAGGAAGTAGTACATTGGAGTCTGAAGGATATGATTCACAAGAGTGATGCTGATGACAGCAGTGTTTCCAAGCAGGATCAAGAAGTAGGCTATTGCAAGAAACAAAAAGAGGATGATCTCCAAATGGCGACTACCTGTCACTCCCAAGAGGACAAATTCCACTACTGTTGTGTGGTTCATTGAAGCTTCACTGCTAGCAGAAAAAGAAAATAAGGCACATCAGTTTGGTTTTTCTAACATTAATGGGGAAAACTAGTAATTAACCCCCTGTAAAAGACTGGAGCAGCCACAGTAACCACATATTAACAATCTTGTTCATGTAAATGGAGTCCCAAGATCCACTTGTAACATTGAGCCCTCACTCCAGTTAAATTGATTCATACAGTTCCCTCCAAGTATAACTGAGAGGGGTGCACATGCAGAGGCCACTGTAGACTCTAAGACAAATGAATCTCTGAATGGTCTGACAACATTCACCCTCCAAATACAGTAAAAGCCAAATGCATACAATGAGTACTTCGACTGAGGACCCAGAGACGGACTAGTTGAAATTAATTCAAAAGCAGTACTGCAGAGGAATGGACTGTAGACTCACACCAAAGGAGATTAGACTAGTTGATGGATACATTAGTATTGCAAAAGAGAAACTTATTGCAGCTAAAAGGAGATAAAAAGACAGAGCGGGAGAGACTTTGGAGTGAAAAGGCCAGGCAGAAAGACAAGAAATGCTACAAATAGAAGGATGGCTGGTTACCACTGGGAGAGGGCAAAACGCTCAGAGAAATGGATTTATGCTACACTGACAAAGAGTATGAGTGGGATGAGGAAAAAGTATGTGAAAATTCTGTTTACTTTTCACTTACCCTATGATTAGCAGATCAACTTTCATGTTGATGCTCATTCTCTCTTCTTCAGAGCACCTGTCTCCAAGTATTCCTTGCACTACAACATCCTACAACTCAGACAAGTACATCATCCAGTGCACTGTGTCTACGGCACTACTGTAATACACTACCACAGTAGTCAGCATTGTGGCTGCCATTATCTCATGGAAGTGAAGTGGAACTGAAAAACCCTAGCTTATGCCCTTCAATCACATTCTTTTCTTGCAGGCTTGCAAGGCCATATTGATGGGGTTTTAACTGCATCCTCTATCCTTTTTCTCCCAGACACTAGCCCTCCTTGCCCTGAAAAGAAACATATAGCTCATTTTGCACCCAGTTCTCCCAGGTTTTATCTATTGTGTTTGGATCTTTGAATCTGGTTTTAAACTCATTTCAGACTCATTTCAGATATTTCTGAATGATGGAAATAAACACCAAGACAATTAGTTTCCAGGGAAAGCAGCACTTCTTAAATAGCTCATAGTCTGTACCAAATATCCCACCCAATCTTCTTTCTTCAAATGCTCCTTATAAAATGCTCAACAAAAGGGTAGATACAAGCTAGGATGCTACAGCCAGTCTTATTACACTATTATTGTAAAATCTTTCCCCTTTAGTGCCTTTTTTTCCAGAAAAAAAACAGGAGTTTTATTAACTTCATCTCATGGTTTCTCATAAAACACTAAAATAAACTCCCTTCTCATAAAACATATACGATCCAGGACTATTTTTTTTAATACCACAGACCAACAGATATTATCTGGAAGCTGACAGTGGTCCCTTGAAACAAGACTAAGTAACAACTAAAAGCTTTAACTTGAGTTTGAAGACTAAAATTTCAGTTTTCCAAGCCATCATCACTTTAATCCTTCCTCTCTCCAAAAAATCACACCTGAACAGTAAGAAATTGTCAGTTACCAGTATATCCACAACAATAGAGGATACTTCAAAAAGGATTCTAAGTCTGATGTTTCTCCTTCATTTAGTCTGACAAATAAAGTCCCTCTTTTTTCAGCTTCTTTTTATAATAGTGTTAGCATATTTCATTCTTGTACTGGCTCACTGCGTCAAACCTCAGGGACCAATTAGGTAGTGAAATCTACCAAACACCTTCTGGGAAAATATTATGAAAGTTTGAAGAACAGCAAGAATATAATCAAACCATAGAGAAAATGAAATTGGGAAGGACCTCTGGAGGTCCAATACCTTCCTAAAAGCAAGGCTAACTTCAAAGCTGAACAAGGTTGCTCATGACCTTCTCTAGGTAATTTCTCCAAGCACCCCCTAACTTAGCAGGCCACTGCCTCATACTTCACTATTTTCATGGTGAAGAGTTACTTCCTTGTGTCCAGTGGATATTTACTTGTTGAAGCCATTTCCCACACCTCTTGTCCTTCCATTGTTGACTTCTGAGAGGTCTGAATCTGATTTCTCTATAAATCCCCTTCAGACAGTGGACAGTACAGGTAGATCGCTCCTCTCAACTTTGCCTTCTCCCTCTAATTCTCTTTATATCACATGTGCCCCAGTTCTCTGATCAACGTTCTCATCCTCCACTGCCCGGGAAAGTGGTGGAGTCACCATTCCTGGAGGTATCTAAAAGGCATGTAGATGTTGTGCTTGAAGACACAAGCTTGAAGGTCTAGAGGTGGACTAGGCAGGGTTAGGCTGTGGTTGGACTCAACGATCTTAAAAGTCTCTTCCAACCTAAGTGATTCTATGATTCTATAATTCTATGATTTTGATAGGAGTGGGAACCATCCAAGATGATATTGTGATATGTCTTTCCAGCAGATTCAGATATTACTCTGCCACTTGTTAATCCATGGTCTGCACTGTGGCTTATTACAATCATGTCATTTGCACTGCCTTGTCCACCATGGCTCATTGCATTCTGTTTTTCAAGCCTTCATTGAGGTAAGGTTGTGCTATTCCCACTCTATTCTTCTCTCTTGCCTTACCATCATCTGGCGAATTCATGCACTACATTGAAGCAATTGTACTTTTACTTGCATTCATTAGTGGGCAATTAAGTTTTCATGGGTGCATGCACTCAATACACAAAAATTATGATTTAAAAATAGCATGGTGCAAGCTAATCAATGGTCATCAGGTCCTAGTAACCTTAAGCCTTAAGAAAGCAGGTTTCGCTATTCAAATATATTCCCATTGTACTAAATGTAAATGAGCTTTCTGTTTCTTCTATGTAGACACCATCTGGGGAGTTTCAATGTGGAACTCAAACTTTAGAGGTATTTGCCACTTTGTGCAGTTACATCTACTGCTGGTATTGTGGCTCACTGTGTGCATTAGTCGCATCAGAGGTGCACTGCATCCACCAGCCTAAAGGCATCCTGGAACTATGAACCCTGGGACGGCTATGCTGTTGTGACAAATGCTCTTACCTCTTGCTTTTGGGAGCTACTAACAGCTTGGCACCAAAATGTTTCCTTTCCACCTCTGTGTCTACAGTGTCTGCATTCCAGTGTTACCCCCATATTTCTATTGGGGGGTATATATAGACAAATGCCAGTACAAGTTGTCAATCCAGTCTCTGTGAAAGCTTATCACATACAGTTCTTATTCACACTGTCCTGCTGACCACATGTCATCATACGCAGCTATTCAACTTGTGATCAAGGCAAGGGAGTGATACTCATGTGACATACACCCAACTATACCAATGGTGAGGTAAATGCCACCTCACAGTAGAACTGCAAAATAAGACAGACTACCACCACAGTGAAATGTCTGCTATTGTTGCCTTCAAAGGGAGACCTTTAGGAGTGGTGTGTATTTCCTCAGACTGCTAGCATGGAGGACAATAAAATTTACAGTCACAAAAATGCAGTAAAGGAAACATTGATATTAGAGTAAGGACAGAGAGGTCTAAGGCTAGTGTCACTCCAAGAGAAAATGCACTTAAGAAAACAAAACAGAATGACTCCAGAGCTAATCCTACCTTACAGCAGAGATGGCACTTCCACAAACTGCCTCTAGAATCCAAATTTCCCTCTGACATTACCACAACGCTGAATAATGTTTCTACAAGATCCATAACTTCCACTTTCCTTGGTGTAACAGGATGCAACTGATACTGGATCAGCACAGATCAGGTTATTGCTACAACTATAGGGGAGACAGAGAGCAGCAGTGACCAACTCTGATGATGTGAACTCTGCCCAAATGGGGCAGTTACAGAATTTATGCACCTTTGGGTTATATGACTTACTCTTCACCAAGCTGTGTCAGACAAACAGGACACGGTAAATCACAACAGAGTGGATTACTTTGGCTATGGAGTGTCTAACAGTCCATCCTTCTACAAATAACTAATTCCTTCAACATTCAACTGATGCTGACTCAGTGAAGTTATCAGGTCATGATGCAGTTATCTCCTAACTAGAGAAGTCTGCCAAAACTCTGCCTGTGAGGTTTTAGCTGTTTTACTTCTACAATGGGGAAAAGATCAGCACAAATAAAAAGCTTCAGATGTTTTCAAGTTAGTAGGGCTGGAGCAGAAGAGATGGATTTTGGATAGTGGGATAGGAAAACCCTAAGTACTTTCCCTTGTCAGTTCAAAAAGAAATATATAGAACAATTAATCTTTGACCCTCCATTGCAGGTTTTAGGTGGAGCTATGGCCACTGCTTTCTTCTCAAACACCTTGTGAACAGAATCACTTGTGTGGTGGATTATTATTTTTTATCTGCTGCTTTGGTTGACTCAGTCATGAGGAAGTAAAAGGCATTAGATACCAAATCTCATGCACGTAGGATAAATACTGGCTCTAGACAGAGAAAAACAACACAGGACAGAGGCAAAGACCAGGATATGCTTAAGGGGAGCAAAAGAAGTGATGTTGCAGGAAAATGGGCAAAGAATTGCTGTGGGAGTTACAAGTGTGTTAGAAGTGTAGAAAATTGGAGTATCTGACTACGGATGGGGTTTTGAAATCATTTGTAGAATCATTAAATCATCATAAATCACAGGGTAATATAGTTTGGAAGAGATCTCTGGAGATGTCTGGTTCAACTCCCACTCAAAGCAGGCACAAATTGGAGCAGCTGCTCAAGGCCTCATCCAGTTCAGTCCTGAACATGTAAAAGATATTAAAGAATTTTTCAGGGTCCTTGCTTTAGTACTTAACTACACTGTGGAAAAACTTCTCTGAATATCTACCTGAATTTCTCATGTTGTGTCCATTGGTTCTCATCCTACGTCTGTGCACCTGAAATAAGAATCAAGATCTACCTTTTATATACTATCCCAAAAGGTAGCTGAATGTCACAGTAAGATCCTACCTGAGCCATCTCATCTCAAGATAGAACAAACCCAGTTGTCTCAGCATGATGCATCTTGTGCTTCAGCCACTTATCCCACATCAGGATCAGAACTTTGCTCTAAACTTCATAGAAACTGGTGGTGTTTCTTTTCACAGAAATGCTTTGGGTTGGAAGGGACCTAAAGATCATCTAGTTCCAACTCCCCTGTCATGGGCAGTCTAAATAGTAGCCAGGCCCTCCAGTGTATCAACTGCTCCTACCAACTTGGTATCGTCCACAAATGAGAGAACTCTGTATCATCATCCAGGCTGGTCACAAAAATAGTATTGATCTCTAAAGGATTCCAGTAAGAATTGTCTGCCAGTTGGACTTTGCTTTATTCATCATCACCTTTTGAACTTGCAGGTTCACCACATTATAATTCACCTCTCCTTCCACAGTTTACCACAGTTTGATCTACAGACTAGCTCTGGGGTAGCAATTGTTATCTCCCTCCAAAAACCTTGTTCTCCAGGGCTGAGAGATCATCAAAAGCAGTCTTCTCTGGAGAGGGCTTCCAGCTTCTCTGTCTTTGAAAATCATCATGGCAAGTTCCCACAGGTCTCGGCAACCCTGAGCAACACCAAAATTGTTGGAGTCCCCCAAGATGGCATGGTGTCATAAAGGGCATGGTGTCATAAAGCTGTTTGGGCTTGGTAAGGTGAAGAGGAAACCCTATAGTTTCTGATGTTTATCCGTAGATGTGAATATGAGGAGGACCTCCACAAGAGCAGCAGTTGCTAGCATTTGGACAGAGAAGCAAGGGACATGGTTGTAGAACCCATTCCACACATACCTTTGCTCCCATGCTGGACTAGAGGGGACACAGGCAAATTATTATTCCCAGAGATGCCACAAAAACGAGCAACTGACTAAGGGAAAAAGAAGTCCCAGTCCCCTTTTGGGCACTGCAGAGAAACCCTGTAGGAGTATGCATGCTCAGGTCCCAGTTTCCTAGTGAGACTTTAACACATCAGGATACCAGAGACTGTAGAAGGTAGATGGGTAAGGTGCCAGACTGTATCCTAGCAAAATCAATCTTATCTCCTAGCCACAGAAAGTGAGCTCAGAAATGTAGGCCTCTTCAACAGGAGGAAGAACCTGGAGGAAGGAGCACCTGTAAACATCCCACCTTAGCTCTATCACTTACAGACACAGATTTCAAGGGAAAAACGCTCTGCACAAGCTGAAACCAAAGAAGGGAACATGTACACACTTCCCCTGTACAACCTCCACAGGGGTACATTCCCTACCACAAAAACACAAGTGGTGTTTCTTGAGGGTATTTCTAGCACCACCCCAGGCACAGATATGGAGAAGACATCCATGGGGAGCAAGCACAGGAGTTAGAATGGATAAGGTCTCTAAAGATACGAGCTACACGATTGATCCCATGACATAGCTCATGCAACACACAAGCATCAATCCTGTCAGCGGGCTGGGGATAGGGAAATGCCCTATCTTCCTTTCAGGGACTGTTCAGCTATATGGAATGCATAAGCATTCCTTGCTTGGGAGTCGCAGGAAGCCTGGAAGGATTTAAACAGAGGGAAAATCATAGAATCCCAGACTGGTCTGGGTTGGAAGGGACCCCAAGGATCAGAGAGTTCCAACCCCCCTGCCACAGGCAGGGCCACCAACCTCCAGGCCTGGAGCTACACAAGGTTGCCCAGGGCCCCTTCCAACCTGGCCTTGAACACCCCCAGGGACGGGGCACCCACTCCCTCTCTGGGCAGCCTGGTCCAGCCTCTCACCACTCTCTCGGTAAGATCTGGGTAGAAAAGCTCTGCTTCTGGTCTCTTGAAAAAGTCTGTTATTTTTTTTTCCCCAAAAAAGTTCAAAGCAGCACCGGTTTTGGTTTTTTTTATTGAAGGCAAGAAAAACAACAGTTTGCTTTCCCCAGCTCTGAGGAAGGGGCCACCAAAGTCAGGCCTTCACCACCCTCCTGAAGAACTGGCCTGGGTTTCTGTGATACCCTCAGCACACACCGCGCCTGTCCCCTCACACGGAGCAGAGGCCGCCTCCACCCGGAGCAAGAGGGTCTGTCGCTCCCAGCAGTGCCGGTTTCCCAAAACCACCTCTTTTGGGCCCTTCTCTCTCCCGGCAGCAGCCCGGTGTGATGGGCAGGCAGCTTGCCGCGGCCTCCCGGGACGGGCACTGACCCGGCTGTGCCGGGGACTGGCCACACTGTCCCCACGGGGAACCGCGGGAGGGCCGCGCCGGGGGGGGGGCTGCCGTCCCCGGACAGTCAGCGCTGCCCCCAGCCGCCGTCCACGGCAACTCCTCCACGCGCCCCACCGCACTGCAACCGCTCGCCCCGAAGCGAGGGATCAGGGGCCCGAAACCAGCGATCAGGAGCCCGCATGCGTCTGCAGGGCTAGCGCAGCCCCAGGCACCGGGACCCGGCGCCACCGGCATTCACGACCCGCGGGGGCCGCAAACCGGACCGCGGCGGGATTAGGAAACTGTCCTCTAATCTGCCTAGCAACAGCCTGCGCTTGACTCTCACTGGCTCTTGGAAAGCAGTCCGTCTCTAATCTACCTAGCAACAGCCTGCGCTTGGCTCTCACTGGCTCTTGGAAAGTAGTCCTTCTTTAATCTACCTAGCAACAGCCGCTACTTGGCTCTCATTGGCTCTTCGATGGCCTCGGTGGCGAGGACTCAGGCGCTCTGGCGCATGCGCAATCTCAGAAGCCAGCCGCCGCTCCACCCGTACGTAGGTACCTGCGTACAGCAGTTCCGCCCTTTCGCGGGCAAAAGAGCCACGCCTGCGCAACGAGCACTAACCTGGTGGCGGGTTGCAAGTACGCCTGCGCGGCCCCGAGGTGTCCCGGAAGCGCTGGGGTCTTGCTTCCGGCCACCTCATCCTGGCCGGCGGGACCATGTCGGGTGCGGCGGGTTCTGGCGCGGGGTCCGCGGGCTCGGTGGGCTCCGTGGTGAGGCGCTTCCTCGTGGAATACGGCAGCGGCACGCCGAGCCGCCTCAAGGTGCTGGACGCCTACCTTCTCTACGTGCTGCTCACCGGGGCGCTGCAGTTTGGCTACTGCTTGGGCGTCGGCACCTTCCCCTTCAACTCCTTCCTCAGCGGCTTCATCTCCGCCGTCGGCAGCTTCATCCTCGGCGGTCAGTACCCCGCCACGCCTGCTGCGGCCCCGCGCGGTTCTCCTTGGAATCCCCTTGGCAGCTGTGCGCCCCCCGGAACGCCCGGTTCTGCTCCCAGCAGGCCCCAGGCTCCTGCCCCGCGGCAGGATGCTCCAGGGCGGCTGTGAGCCCCCGGGGGGCTGCGCGTATACACCACAGAGCCCGGGTCCTTCTCGGTGCCAGGGTGTCCTTGTCTTCCTGGCAGGCAAGGAGCCCTCCCTTTACTCTCTTGTTTCAGTGTCTTTTAGTAGCTATCCCATGGTGAAACCCAAACTCTGGTAATGGCTGATTCAGGGTGTTGCTCTCCCATAATACCCCCAAAATCACCTTGTTCCTGTGCAGCCTTCCCCAACACACCCAGTGGAGGACATGGAAATTATCCCCCCCTTTCCATGTGGGAAATTATCCCCCCTTTCCATGTGAGTCCCATCCTTGTGTGTTCCCCTCAGCACTACCTTGGCCACCACTGATTGTGTAGTGCTATGGGAGAGCTGATTGCAAATCCCCTGGCAGTGTCACCCTTGTCTGTAACAAATGTGGAGTTACCTTTTCCTGACGGAACAGTGATCCAGACTGGGGTGGGCTGCCTCAGGAAGACTGTGTTTTCCTACCATGACTTCCCTGTGATCCCTAATCTCTCATTCTTTCTCTGCCATGCAGTTTGCCTCCGAATCCAGATCAACCCTCAGAACAAAGGCGAGTTCCAAGGCATCTCACCAGAGCGGGCATTTGCCGATTTCCTCTTTGCCAACACCATTCTCCATCTTGTTGTCATCAATTTTGTTGGCTGAGCTCTAGAAGAGACTGTGAGGTATGGCTCTCTGGGGACATAAAAGGGGCAACCACAGCTCACACAATTTCAGTACTTCTGTAGAGTTGGGAGAGAAGTAAAAAGATTGTGAAACTAGGAATCCTAGCTCCCATCTTGGCCAAGTACAGTTAAGCTGTTCTCCTTGAAGTGGGCAGAGTTAGGATTTATAGCTCTCTAGCTTTGTTCATGTATTTTTTTTGACTTCTAGCAGTCAGTTTATTTAGGAGCTTTACAGAAATCTACACATTTCTCTCTTATGAGAAAAACACACCATGCTTCTTTGCCAGAGGGGTTTTGGGAGCTGCAACTCCTGGGGCCTGTTTGTGAGGGTTGTTGTATTTGGAGGCCATGGTGTAGCTGGTGCCCAAGCCTCTGGTTTAATTGCAGATGGGAGTTTGGGATAAGGAGGTTTTGGTGCTAAAAAGTTACCATTGTAAGCAATTTTTGCTCAGCAGGACTGTTGTTACTGGTGCAAAGGACCATAAGATCATTTGAGCTTGTGGGGTATTTCCTCTTCTTTTGTGGGTACACTGCTCATGTTGCCTTTCTTTCCAGGTCTCGATTTGCTCTTGAGCTGTGATGCTGCAACCTGGCATTGGGAAGTGCTGTTCCCCTGCTGTATTTCCTTGGTGGAGGAAGGGAATGCCGGGCTCAAGATTTTTCCACTTGCCTATGGAGGTGTCTGCTGCCTCATTACAGTCACTGTAATCCTTTCCATCAATAAACCCATTTATAATGCAGTCATTGCCCTTTTAGTGACAAATACAGAGGTTCTAACACAACAGTTTCCTCTCAGGCACGACTCCCTCTCTTTACCCCTCTTCCTCCTTACCCAGCAGGCTGTGCTCCAGTTTCAGAGGGAAGGAGGAAACAAATCATCATGGAAATTCAGTTGTCATCCACCCTTTTCACCTCCCTGTGCGCTGCCCCTTTATCTTACGCAGAGTATGTTGTCAGTGTGACCTCAGGCTTTAAAGCTGTGGAAAATTTGGGTTAGGCAGTGGTTAGCCATCATGAATGGAAGGAAGTGGAGGGGGTCCTCCAGCATGTCCCCAGGTGCCATGTTCCTCAGAGGCAGGTGGGGCACAGCTGCATGTCCCAGCTGGAGTTACAGGCTCAGTGGGGCCTGGCAGTGATACAGCCACCTTTTCTTCAGTCTGATTTGCTGACAAACCCAAGGGTGTTGGATGGGGCTGCCAAGCTCTCCTTCAGAGCTGCACTTGAGTTGTTCTGCATCCATGGAAAAGGTCACCCCTCAGACAACCTCATGGAAAGCCCTCTCCCCCATAAAGTGTTGTGAAACGCTTAAACTCAATGGGTTTTGGCTCTCAGCTGTTGCCACCTCAAGCCCAGGCTTGATCCCACATTGAGGTCTTGCGCTTCTTTGTCCTGATGGGAAGTTGGAGCCCTGTGGTGATCAAACTATGGGCCCAGGATAACATATCCCACACAGTAGACCATAGCCCCTGCACACAGAATCACAGAATCATAGGGGTTGGAAGGGACCTCCAGATATCATCAGGTCCAACCCCCTGCCAAAGCAGCTCCCCAGCTCATATTGCACAGATTGGCGTCCAGAGGGGTCTGGAATATCTCCAGAGATGGAGACTCCACACCCCCCTGGGCAGCCTGTCCCAGGGCTCCCTCACCCTCACTAGGGAAAAGTTCTTCCTCATGTTGGTGTGGAACTTCCTATGCTCTGACTTGCAGCCATTGCCCCTTGTCCTGTCCCCACAGACACTGAAAAGGGGCTGGCCATTTCCCCCTGCATCCCATACTTCAGATATTTATAAACATTAATAAGGTCCCCCCTTAGTCTTCAGGCTGAACAGCCCCAGCGCACTCAGCCTTTCCTCATAGGGGAGATGCTCCAGGTCCTTAATCATCTTCATAGCCTCCTCTGGACTCTCTCCAGGAGATCCCTGTCTTTTTTATCCCAGGGAGCCCAGAACTGGACACAATATTCCAGGTAGGGCAGCATTTACCTGGGTTACCTTCATGCATTGATCCATTCTTGCACTGATCCTGCTTCATGCTTGTCTGGTTTGCACTGCAGCTGAAACACTTGTTGGATAAAATGTGTATTGAGGCTGATTCAATGAAATGTAATAACGCTGAGTAGATGCATATAGATGGCATCAAGGTGACGCGACAAGGTGATGCGACAAAGAAATGGTCTGCTGGCAAAATTCATGGAGTCTGATGGCTACAGCTTCTCAGCCTTGTACTATGGCTCCCGTTCATCATTGGCCAGGAAGGTCAATGACATCCTGGCTTGTATCAAAAAGAGTGTGGCCAGTAGGTCTGGGGAGGTGATTGTGACCCTGTACTGGGCACTGGGGAGGCTGCACCTCGAGTGCTGTGTCCGGTTCTGGGCTCCTCACCATCAGAAGGACATTGAGGCCCTGGAGTGAGTCCAGAGAAGGGCAACCAGGCTGAGGAAGGGGCTGGAAAGCAAATCCTCTGAGAAGCAGCTGAGGGAGCTGGGGGTGTTCAGCCTGGATAAGAGGAGGCTGAGGGGAGACCTTCTCCCCACCTGCAACTACCTGAAGGGAGGTTGTAGAGAGGTAGGCGATGGTCTCTTCAGCCAGGGGACAGGAGATGGGACAAGGGGAAATGGCAAGAAGCTGTGCCAGGGCAGGTTTAAATTAGATATTAGGAAAAAATTTTTTAGTGAAAGAGTTGTCAGGGCCTGGCACAGGCTGCCCAGGGAGGGGCTGCGTCACCTTCCCTGGGTGTATTTAAAAAAAGGGTAGATGAGGTGCTCAGGGATATGGTTTAGCACAGGACAGGAACGGTTGGACTTGATGGTCTTAAAGGTCTTTTCCAACCTTGTGATTCTGTTTTCCTCCCAGCATTTCCTGCTGGAAATTATGGGCAGTCATTAACCCTGTAAGCATGGTAAGCCCTGGAGCTTCTAAGTCTCTTGTCTAACATACTACTGAGGAGCGTGGGAGCAGGGTCACAGGATGCTGGGTCTGGCAGGCCCAGAGTTCACTCCAGCTCTAACCCCTCCAGCCCCAGGCACAAAGCTGATTTTGCTTGCAGCCGTGTCCGCTCTGAGCCGCGGGGCAGCAGGCAGCCTGAGCCGCCCAGCTCCTCTGCCCCGTGAGAAGGGCGAGTCAGGCCAGCGGCGGCTTGTGGCCTTGGTGCTATGGAGCCGCGGCCCGCCCCGGGCTGCCAGGGCCGCTCCCGCAGGCCGCCAGTGCCACCCCGCGGGCTGTGTGATTGCCTCCCCACGCTTCGGCTGGGGAGAGAGACCCTCCTGCGGCCACTCCCGAGAACTGCAGAGGGGCCTGTGGGAGAGGAAGAGCTGTGGGCTTTCTGTGTGGGTTTTTTCTCGAGTTTTACTGACATACAACGCCTCTGGTTGCCGTAAACTCAGCACTCAGAGTCAGATTTGACTAGAGCTACTCCCACATCTGAATAAGCCTCAACAGGTCTGTAGATATCTTCAAGGCTCTGTGCCTTAAATAGATCATTTTCTGGCCCCTGCTCACAGTACAAGAAGTGGCCAAGAAGAGCAGCTGTTCCGTGTGCAGCACCATGTTTACTGAGGGGTGACTGGGGGTTTCCTTCAACAAAATCGCTGGCAATGGTGCAAATTTTTGGGCAGGGAGAAAACAGATGAGATTCAACAAAAGCAAGTGGAGAGTCTTGCATCTGAGAAGGAATAACCGCTTGAATCAGTACAGGCTGAGGGTGACCTGCTGGAGAAGAGCTCTGTGGAGAAGGACCTGGGGGTCCTGGTGGGTGACAGGGTGACCATGAGCCAGCAGTGTGCCCGGGGGGCTGAGAGAGACAATGGGATCCTGGGGGGCATCAGGAGGAGTGTGGCCAGCAGGTCTAAAGAGGTGTTCCTCCCCCTCTTCTCTGCCTTGGTCAGGCCCCACCTGGAGTGTTGTGGCCAGTGCTGGGCTCCCTGGGAT